>CAEGAE010098076.1:0-22202 GCA_903067095.1 Girardinus metallicus
ACCATCTTTGTTCTGAATCAGCCACAAATCTCTTCACAGTACCATGGTAACGCTTCAGTTTTCATTACATATCTAATATTTTCATACCTTGTCATGTGGCTCTACACTATCTGATGATCTTCATCAGCAGAGATCTTTTCTCTTTCCCATATTGCTTGAAACCTGAGGCCTGATTAATAATGTGAACATCCTTCTTAAGAAGATTTCCTTTAATTGAGCTCACAGACAAACTAATCAACCCAGAACTCTGAAATGAATTATAGTGATTCAAAGAGCCCTGAGACACAAAACCATCTATGAATTTAATAACACAAAAAAAAAAATCTTTATGACACTTAGATCCAATTTGCATAATAATTTGGAACACGGTGTGTTTGCTTGTCCATTTTGACAGTGAGCTCCAAATGTCAGAATGCTGAAAACCTGTGCATAAAGCAAGGTCAATTAAGACATGGATGACCTAACCAGTATGTACAAAATCCTGCCTTTAACTTCTAGAATGAATTGGAACAGAAACTGTGAGCTAGACCTTCTCATCCAACATCAGTGTCTGACCTCACAAACGCTCTCCTGGACGAGTGTTCAAAAACTCATAAGAAAACTGCCAAGCCTTGTGGAAAGTTGAAGTTTTTTATTGATGCAACAACATAATCAATCCATTCTTTTAAATATGTGTAATGGTGAGTCATCCAATACTTTTTGTAAGATAGAATATAACCGCTAGGGTACCTGAGCCATCTTTCACTTCACTGCTCTGATAGCTGTCAGCAGCGATAGCTATCATAGGTGATTCATTACCTGTAAAGTTCACTTCTTTAAACCCACTCAGAACAAACTTCTTTATGTTATTCATGAAAAGCTCAGAGGAATTTTGAACCAACATTCACTACCAGCTGTATGAATAATAATTCACATGAGAACAAATGATAAAGGTGTAGTAATTAAAAAACCCCAAAAATATTTCTTTATTTGTTGCAAACTTTGTTCAACAGTAGAGAAGGGATTCTGTTTGAACAATTGTAGACTTGTATGTTTTTTTAAAGCGATGTTTAATTTAGGCTTTTACTTTGAAATGGCAACAAAGTGACTCCTATTCTTTGCTTTAATGAATATTCAGTGCTAGACTTTGTTACTTTTGGCCATAATATTTTTTTATTTAAACGGAGTGTAATGAAAAATGTAGATTTTAATGTCTCAAGATGTGTAAAGACTGTCACACTGCACTGGTTCAGAAACAGTTATTTTCATTGTAATGAATAAAAGAAAACAAAGCAATAAAACATCATGATTTTACTGCACTTTAATTTGTTAGAGCAGTGTGCTGCTACTGCTCAGCTCAGTTGCTCAATAAAAACACTTCCCTACATTTCAAAATGTTCATTTTGAAAGGCAGAATTTTGAAATTCATTTCAAATTGTTAATTTTGAAATGTTGGTAATAAAATAATGCATCAGAGTTCACTTCAACCAAACCAAGACCTGGGTTTGTTGGCGGACCGCAGTTGGCTAACGGAGGTCTGCCTCAAAGTTCGATTCCACAAAACAAACCAAAATGTCATGTTGTGGAATCGTTAATAAATTTTATTCAATAACATAACGAGATCAAAAATGGTCGCCTGGAACATCACATCTATACAGAGAAGAAGTGTCCCAGTATTCCTCCCTCTGCAAACACACCAACACAAACGACACACAAGTTCATCAGGCGCATGCGTTGATCCAGATACGCATGAATTTACCGTTTAAGTAGTCATTGTATTTTAAAACTTCTACATGAACTATCTGGAGGCTGTTCTCCAGATGGTTCTCAACTCAACTCTTCTTTTGATGCTACTGGGCATAGTGGAAGTAACTGGTCATGTTCTGTCCCTGGCACCAATTCAGCCCTAAAACAAAGAAATGAAAAATGTCAGCCGTGTGCAGAGGCTTTGTTCTCTGCTGCTGCAGCTTGTTAAAATGCAACGTGATTAGCTAGCTGCTCGGGTCAGGTCTCTGCTTTGTTTTTTGCTAATTCCACTTGGGAACATAAAATACAATGGGGCTACACCCAAAGAATGAGTGTTCCACGAGAGCACACTAAATTACCGTCAATTCTGTGAGCTGCAGTAGCTTTGAACGAATAGCTTTTTTATAATTTACCATCTCCTGCCTGGTATCATGAAAGTCACTAGGATGATTCATTAAGCGAATACAGGCAGCATGCCTAACTTTGTTCTAAACAATTGCATTAAATTGCTCAAACCTCAAGTTGTTTATGGTTAAAATCAGGTCAGAGACTAAGAACCAGACGATCTGGTAATGGGCTGTTTGAAACACCAAATGGTTTCCTCTTGTTACTCTTTCAAAGCTTTTTGTGATAATTTAATAAACTCTGCGAATAACAAAATGAAAATGACTTTATTGTTTTCAACAAAGTGGCTGAAGTATGAACACTGTTGGCTAGATGATGAAATGAACTATTCAAGTCATGTAAAATGTGTTACATTTACACTTGACTAAGTTTATGCTAATCTGCTAATAATTGCTCACCATTTCCTGATGACTCATACAAACAAACATGTCACTTTTTACATCATTATTGGTGATAATAACAAGGTTGTTCCATTTGCAAGGTTACATAAATGGTTATATATTCATATTAAATAAAAAAAAAAAAAAAAACGTTTACTGGTTTCACCAAGGTAACACAAAGTCCTAAAAGGCACAAGAGCAGTAAAATACTCTGACGTTATTTATTTAACCAGACCAGCTTTTTAATCTGTGCGATTCTAAGTGGTTGCAATGCACTCACATGTAATTTTACAAGGTTTTCTTGCTAAGACCACAGAAAGTTTACTATTCTATTTTTACTAACATTTTGAAGACAAACCAGAGGAACCAGCTAATGCAAACATGGTGACAGTTTAAAGGCTTATTTGTGCATAAAATGATGTGACATTTTGAGATTGGAGGGGTTTCAGTGTGATAAAAGTCCAGTTTGTTTCTGATCTTTTAATCTGGGACCACAGGGACTGTCTATAGCAAGGAGAGTTATTACTTATGTGTTTGTATTAAAATGTGACATTTTAATACAAACTAAAATCTCTGTCTAACCTTATAGAGTAATTCCATGAGATTCCGAAACACTTTTTTTTAATTTTTTTACCTAATTTAAAAAAAAAACAAGCTATATGAAAACTTACACTTAAAAACAATAAATTAGATTTTCATTGATGAGACTTCAAATTATCAGTAAAGATTTAAGATTTAAATTTACAGATTGTTCCTTTTAGGTTACAAATTAAAGTTTTTGGAGCATCGGTATCCCTGAGGAAATTAACAGCAGTGTCTTGTACAAGCTTTCAGTGATTTCCTTCTGGTTTTTGTCCTCGTTCTACCCAAATAAATCTAGATAAAAATAGTTTCAAACGCTGGTAACACAAGAGTGTACTAAGCAAAAGAGGAAGAAAATGTTTAAACCAGCACTGACATACACACTGCTGTTCAGCTGGATGCAGGATGAGAGTTTCACAGCAGCCTCACTAAAGTTCCAGCACAACTTCTTTGTTCCACTGTCAGCACATTTCTTTACAGCAGAAGACAGGACAGCCAGAGGGCTGTCAGCTGCTTCATTAGGGATCTCAGCACATCCAATTACACAGTTACAACTGTTTGGTTAAGGGACAGAGAGGCTTGAGAGGAAGAGAATTAGAAAAAGAAAATGACAGAAGAGTAAAAGGCTGCAATAGCAATAAATACACAAAGTAAGAAGAAAAATCCTCCTTTTACATATGAAAGAACATCAGATTTTGTCATTCGATATGTGGAGAATAAGCAAACTTGATGCATTGATTAGTTTCAAACATTGTTGATTTTTCAAGGTAATCAAATGCATGCTTGCATACTGTTTGTACAATGAGTTATACCGTTTGTATGGTATGCTTCAATTCAAACCTCATCCCATCTTACTTAAGAGTTATCACTTCTTTCTGCTGCAGTATGACCTTTAAAACAGATTATCAAAAAATAACTACATTTATTGTACAAGGCTTAAAATATTTTATAAGAAAAAATTATTTTGAAGAAACTTTTGGACATCTGGGCGAGTAAAATAAGCTTTCTATATTGAACTATAATATAGAAACAGGACACATTAATTTATATAAGTACATATGTATTAGAGTTATGTTCTGAGAGACAAACAGTAGCTGTATTTCCATTACAAATGTGTGCAAATCTTTGTCAGTATTGCACTGATGTAGAAAAAAACACACTTTCGCAATTGTGGTTATTTCCATGAAATTTAAATCATAAATCTTCACTGTGATTCCAATTAAAATCATACGTGGATAAGTTTGTTCACTCGATAAGTCATCAAACCCCACGCCGCTCCATCGTCCTCCAACTACTTGTTCGTCTTTTTCACCAGTAGTAACATCCGGTTGTTGATCATGTGACTTGTGTGGTGCAAAAAAGTGTTTCTATTGCACCTCATCCTAAAGTCCAAACTATTGATTGAAAAACGTATGTTTGGTTTTGTTTTTTTGTTTTGTTTTTAATTGAGTTTTTCCCTTGAGCAAATTTATTTTCACAATTCCAATTTAAACAACTTTAAGGTCCAATTAGTGTCTGGTAAATTAGTAAAGATTACAAATCTTTACTAATTTAGCAAGAACAGCTATTTATGTTGACAGCAAGAACAGCAATAATTTATGTTTTTGCATAATTGTAAGTAAATTCAGGCAGAAAAAAACCTGAATCAATCTGTGAGACAGGAAGTTATAGTTTTTTTTTTTTTTTTTTTAATGGACCAACTAAAAACGATGTCTGCTGACTGTGTGTAAGAATGCCTGCTTTTATGTTGTTGGAAAAAAATCCTGGTGTGATTATAAGAGAACACGAGTTGTTTGATTTTTTTTCACAATGTAATGGCTGCCCTTGAGCTCTGATGCTTTCTTCATAAGAGACTGGTTTTATAATCCTTTTTCATGAGTCGTTTTCTTCTCCATTTTTTTTACCTCTGGTTTGAAAACTTCTTTTCTCAGCTCAGAGTATGTCAATGTCACATTCTACAAGACTACTGCCAGTTTTTGGAGTTTATTTCATTAGCAGATCTATTTGGTTGTGGTGCAGAAAATGTCTCACAGCAAACAACTGCAAAAATGTACAGTGAAGATGAAACATGTGCACATCCACCGTATTCCTATGACCCATGACCTTTTGTGGGAATTATGTTTATGACTTGGAGCAAACATTCTTACATATCAACAAATATTCTCACAGAACAATTGCTAATTTAAACACTGTAGCAACTTTTTTGCTTCACCCTTTAATTGCCTTTTTTACGAATATACAAAAATAAATTTGATTTTTGATGGCAAACATTCAATTTTACAAAACACGATCCTTGGCATGTGTTTTTAACATGAACCAAAAAGCACCACATATGCCACCGTATCTCTGGGCTCATTTAAGGCAAATATGCAACTAAAGTCTCCAAAGGATTAAATTGGACAAATTGAATCTGACAGAGTGTGCTTTTACATACACTATGAGCCTGATATGCAATGGTAAAATATGAAACGGAGATAAAATTATAATTTTGCTCTTTGTGATTTTTGCTTGCATCGTTCCTTTGTACCGTGAAGTTAGATAACTAACCACATCATCCTTATTGTGTAGCTACCTGTCTCATTTTAACATTTACAAAATACTGACAAAGCATATTTAAGTTTGCTCTGTCAGGTTGTTAAATGGAAAGCTAGTCTATGTTTCATCAAAGTAAACTGAGATATTTTCTGGTCAGAATCACTCAACGGTTTCAATGGTTACTGGGGGTTTTTTTGCATCTGGTCCAATTACATGAAATCATTTGTTGAGAAAAAATAATGAAATTTTGGAAAGACATCAATACAGAAACAATAATCCGTCTTAATATAATCAAAATTGTCACATAGATTTCACTCTTTCTTAATTTTGTGAACATTTCTCTTCCTCACACAGACTCATGTTGCTGGCAGTATCCACAGGTCAGCGCTGCGATTGGGCCGGTGAAACAATACCAGAATCTGTTTCCAGTCCAGGTTGGCACCTGCTGCTGGCAGCGTGCCTCACCTGGCCAGGACAACAGAGCCAGGCGGCCCAAATACCTGAACAACCCACAGTTGTTCTGTCTCGCATTTCCAGCCAGCTGATTAGCATAGATGCTTTGATATGAAGAAGAACACACTCTGTGGCACCTCAGTCCCGGCCTCAGCTGTCTGCTGCAGCCTGGTTCAAATCCTTTCATTTGCCACAATGGAGAGAGACGGCTGTGGGATTCAACATGGCACAGACCAAAAAGTACTATGGAGGTATTTGTTATTTATGATTCAGGAATTTTGTTTTATGCTGTGTAATTGAAATTCTGACAAATGTATGATTTAATACTATTATTCAAATTTGATCATGAATGCGGCCAATGTTTGATCTCACGTTTAGATTTCGCAGAAAAAAAGCCAAAAGATTCAAAAGGTCACAAAGTTGTTTTTTCTTTTCACTTAATATTGGTTTTCACTCAGCGCTGCTGTTCATGATACTCTGCTAATAGAAATTCACACAGTTCTTCGCATAATTCTAGTTTTTATGAGCTTGCTGCTGTTGCAAAAATATTCCGTCACATACAGTATTAATAATTACATGAGGAGCCGCATCTCTGATTCTCAGTGTGGCGCAAAGGAAGAATGTTGGAACTTATAAACTGCATAACGCCGCAGCTTCTGAGCGCTCTTCCAGTTCTCCAGCCCTCCTGTTCTTAAGCAGGAAAAGCACATTTATAGGAAAGAATTCAAGAGAGTCTCTGATCCCACCAAGTTATCTGATTTTAATATCTGCCAGCACCAATGTTTCCTAAGGCAGGACATTTTTGCTGGTTGAGCCGTGTTTTTCTCCCAAGCATTGCATCTGTTTTAGTGTCATATGTTATAACATTCATCATCTAAAAAAAGAAACACAGAGGTTGCATCAACCCACTCAACAGAGCAGCAGTTTTACCAAACTTTTACAAAGTGAATTCTTCTGAACTGTTTTTAGCATTTCTACGGGAAATGCTCCAGATCTGAGCATTTCAAATCTGGAGCATATATTCCAGTTTTGAAATGCTCCTACCTCATTTGATAATCGGCTGCTAACATTTCTAAATATAGCAATCAAATTTAAATGTCAGAAGAAAACAAAGCTACATTCTTTGTTCAAGTTAGCCTCATTTTATATAATAAAATATTCACAGATATACAAACACATCTTGCATTTCTTGTTTTTCTACTCTGAGACATTGGTGAGACATTCTGCACCACTGAATGATTAAATAATTAGAACTAAAAATCCACATTTTTGGAGAGTCAATTAGTGGATCATTTATTCTTTATGTGCTTCTTACTTTTTAAAGTTTCAAGCTGCTACAGACTCACCGCATCTTTTTCATTTGCTTCCATAACTTTTCACATAGGCTGTAGAACAAAGTCTTTTTCTCTATCTAATCAGCCTCTCTTAGATCTGGATCTATCACTAAGTGTGCTTCCATTGACTGTCTGTCTGTTCAAACTGGAATTGGTGTTCAAAAACACTCAGTTTTAAATAAAAAGTTTTTTTTCACTAACATGTGGTGGTCTTTTGGACGCATTGAAAATGAGTGTATTTTGCGAAACTGCAGTTGAGTAACAGAGTCTTTTTGATTCCCTTTTCAAAATGTTTACCCAAAGAAATTGCAATAATACTGTAAATTACCAGTATTATTGTCTGAAAAACATCAGAAAATCAATTAAATTTTCTCAAATTTGTGATTATAAAAAATAAATTTGCGTAATGGAAACACGGCAGTATTGAAAGAACTCATGCATAAGTCACATGATCAACAACCGGCTGTTACTACTGGCGAAAAAGACAAATAAGACAACAGGAAGTTGTAGGGGGATAATGGAGCGGCATGACGTTTAATAACTTATAACATGAGCACATTTGTTCATGTGTGATTTTTAATTGTGTTTCTTATTTAATGGAAACACTACAGGTGTAAAATTGTGGGAGGGGGGAGGTTTCATGGTGGCGGAATTTCAACAAAGTCACACGCATTTGTAACAGAAAGGCATCTACTGTTGCTTATAATTTATTGCAACGTTGACCTGCAGCTGGCCTGCAGTGGATAAGTGAAATCAGACCAAAGTGAAGAAAGCCAGCATTTTAAAATCACTTAGAAAGAAGAGGCTGTTTCATTAGCAGACATCACACCGTAGGAGGGCTTCTTTCAGGCTCCCCGTTGATTCACCTCCCATGTAAGGCAATAAAACCTTGTTTATCATTAAAGTGCTTCCTGTCCTTTTCTATGATTCTGGATGTGATTAAATCTACATGAATGACAGAATAAACAACACAACCGCCGGCATCATTACAGCAATCTCTGCCTGTGTTCCCATCCTTAAATTGGAGCTCCAGCAGAGACTGTCGTCTCCTTAATTATTTGGCAAACAAACAACTTGCTTGTCATTCTGTCGTAGTCGATCTCTTCATCTCCCTTTTTCCACATTCCTGGCCTCGCTGGCAGATTGCTGAATGATACAATGTTTCAGTCAATTTGGACCGTGTGTGTGTGCGATGTGTATGAAGACTGAGGGTGGGCTGTAGGTTTAGTCGTCATGCCAACATTTACATTGAGTGTCTGAAGTGTGTGTGTGAGGATTCGTCTCCTGGAGGTAATAATTGATGGCATTAATAATAATATTTCTAGCTCCTAGTGAAACCTGGACAAAATTTATGGATATATTATTATTATTTAATAATATTGTTATTTAGTTAGATTTTTTATAGGTCTCTTAAATTTCTTGGTACTTTCATTCTGAAGAGACAATAACACAGCTGTACAATACAAGACATGGTTAGCTCAAGAAAACCAAAAACGTGGCCATATATTTGCATTTCCTGCTCAGCACATGTATGTATGTCAGATTGAAATATTAAAGTAACGTTGTCCATTAGCAGTGAATCAGATCACGTTTAAAGCTCAGTTTCTGCATTTAATCATCCAAAAGGAATTTAAAACATGAAGAAGTATCTACAATAAGCAGTGACTGAGCCATTTGTATTGCTCTGTGTGTATCAACAGATGTCTGAGTCTGATTCAGCTAGTGTAGGTCAGTACCCTGGAGTAAAGCAACACTGTGCCTCCAGATGGGATTGTAAGTCGCTGCAGCCTCTTGTTTTCCAATCCAACATACAAGAAAAGGAAGAGGTTACAGTCACCCAAAAAGGCTATTTTTTCCTCTCATCCTGCTCTAGTCTTGCCAGTCATGTGATATAAAAATACAGTTTTCAATGAATTCAACAGTAAACAGGAGAAAGGATAAAGCTCTTGGCACAAAACCTTTTGGAGAACAGGACTGTTGTGGGAAAAGCTGTCCAGATGGAGTTTATTTTTAATTGAAGAACAGACGGCTACTCTGTTTTTCCACTTTAACATCTTCACACACGGTGTAAATCCTAGTGCCCACTTCCACACCCCACGGCATCAGGCAGTCCACAAACCAGGTGCCTGGGACATTTGTAGAAACTAGAATATGAATAAAGGATCTGTATTTGTCCTGGCTACGGTCCTGGGCAGAAGGGACAAAAAAACAATTATAGTGCAAATGTAAAAAAAAAAAAACAACCTCTGCAAAATCTTATGCAATCTTTGGGCCGCCTTTAGGATTTCAAGAAATTCTGAATTATTGGGAACTAAACAAAAATGCTTGGCTACTTCACTTTTTGTTCTCAAGAAGATGAGCAAAATTGCAAAGCTTAAAGTAGTGGCATCTACTTTAATCTTTGCCACTGTCCAACTCATTTTCGTTTTGGGCCAAATCAAGGTCATGAATGCTCTTAAAGGGCCGGTTGTGCTGGATGTATTGATAAAATATCAATGGATTCTTAAAAATAGATAATATTACTGAACATCTTTTTGGTTCCTCCAAGATTTTGTGATTTTTTTGATGACTTTTTGCAATAAAAATCAAAGTGTTTGTAGTACTAATTTGGAAGTATTTGTGATATATGCACTTATTTGTGACAGTAAATGCGACTTTTTATTACTGTATGGACAATAATGTGACTATAATATAGATCATGGACTATAATCTGACATCAATTAAGGGCAGAGGCAGTTGTTTAGTACAAGTAAGAAAGTTTTTGAGAAAAACATCTGCAATAAACTCGCAATTATTAGCACAAGAAAGTACAGGGATTTGTTGATTTGCTGTGAATTTCCACAATAATTCTGAAGAAACTGGAGGGATTGATTGGTATAATTTGGCAGGAACCAGATATAAACTGCACTGATTTGCTTGATAACATAATATTTAAACACACTTAGTGTTTAGTCTAGAATCTAGAGGGCCACTTACAAAGCCATGGCGGGCCAGATTTGGCCCATGGGCCTCGAGTTTGACACCTGTGGTCTACAATATGAAAACGTGGTTATGTGATACCATATTTCAATATAGTAAATGTTTTTAATTTATTTAAACAGATAATATGTGACATTTAAAAGTAAACCAGTCAAACAAACATCAAAACCAAAGTAGGTGAAATTACAATGGACTATGTTGGACATGCTAAGAAAATAAAAATAATTCTTTACAAGAATAAAGTCAAAAAATTCTGAGAATAAAGCCATAATATGAGAATAAAGTTCAAATATAACAATAGCCCTGGCATTATAATGTCATAATATTATGACTAATTTCATAATATAACCTTATTCTCATGTTACTACAACTATTCTCAGTATTTTCAATTTATTCTCGTAACATTATAACTTTATTCTCCTATTAATTTGGCTTTATTCCTGTACAATTGTAATATTGTTTCTTTATTCTTGTAATTATCTTTAATTTTTTTGTTACTATAGTCCTGATACTATATTGTATAAATTGTGGTGCCATATAAAGCTTTCAGATCCATTTCAAATCTGAGCATTTTTACAACTTTTTACCTTCTTACTCCGTGAAAATAAGACATAAAACAGTCTCCGTGTCAGAGTTGTGATATTCAGAAATTAACCAAATTTATTAACAATCTCTTTAATAATAATAGGAACCAGGACACAGTGTGCTAGCATTGCGCTAGCATTATGCTAGTCATTTTTTCTCTTCTATTTTTTGTTTTATTTAACACAGATGTACCGACTTGGGCAGAGACGCCTTTGCTACTAAATTTTTTTCACTCAAAGTTGAATATGAAATGATGAAACACCAACTGGTGGCAGTTTATCCATCATCTGAGCTCCACCTGCTAATGTGTGGTTTGATTTCAGAATTAGCAAAACGCATAACACAAACAACCTGTTGATTTTCAACATTTCATCAGAAACTACACGTATGTCACATCTGTTGCATATCTTGCCTTACCTAATTTATCACTATGTCTTGTAGTTAGTGTAAACTGAAGCAAGTTATGTTTGTGCCAATTTTCCATTGCTGGATCTTCAGGAAGTATCACTAATTGCACTCTAATAAATAAATGCATCCACCGCTGTGGTGTTGAACCATTTTGTTCTCTGTGTGGGATTTGCAGATCCTCCACCACGGTGCCTTCTTCTTAAATGACCAGGAGCCAAAACACATGCATAATTTTATGAGTATGTAAATGACTGCTGACATGCAAAGTAATCTCTTCATGACTGCCAGTGATTCACGGTTTGATTTCATCATGGAGGTCAAGGATGATATTTAACTTTAGTGGTGGAAGAACTTGGCATGTCGCGCTAATATGATTTTAAGCAGAATGTTCTCAGAAGAGTGACAATCTTCCTTATACACGTAAAAAAACTAATTTTAAAGGCATGTGTGGGAAAGTTAGATCATATGATAGCTTTCTGTACACATCTACTATCAAGAGAATATGGTATTGCTTTATTGATACAATCGTAATAGACTAGTGCCTCCATCAGGATTTTTGTCACATTACAGCCAATGCCTGCCCATGCCGCCGTTCCTGTCTGTGAGGTGGAAGCTCAGAAACTGCAGCTCAGAGGAGGAGTTATGCCTTGAAGGAGGAGCTAAGTCCAACCCAGGCGTTTTGCACAGCTGAATGGTTGCCATGGAGATTAAAGGATTTCTCAAACATGCCTGAATTATTCAAAGTAAAACTCCAGGTATGTTTTTGAAGAGGGAATAACTTTATGTCATTATGTAAAACTCATAAAAGTCATTTTTACATAATACTGCCACATTAATTCAACCATGTTCATCACTGCTCCAGTAACGCCACTGTTTGGACTTTTGTCCTCTGTTAAAAAATGTTCTCTAAATATACAAAGAACATATGATTACAAAGACGAGTTAAATGTTTTTTGGCAAAACCCTATAAATGTGAGCAGCAGTATCCCTGGACCATTCAGAGAGCGGGGCCCATAGACGCCTTTTATTGCTGCTTACTACTTAAAAGTCAAGGCGGCATTTCAGCCGCTCCCCCACGTGGTGTTGATTATTCATATCAACTCTGTGGAACAAGGGAAGAAAAAAGTCAAGGAAAAAGGCGCTGTGATGAAAGAGGGCGAAATATTGTGATTAGATGAGGGAAATATTGGAACGGATGAAAATAATATACAGTGAGAATAAATGTGTGGAGTGTGACAGAAAGAAAAACACAACTGTAGGATTAGAAGAGAGAAAATGTACAAAGGAAGTGGAGGAGAAATGTACCTGCCAGCTCTGTGCCGCCCATCCTCAGGCCATCTGCTTCCCTACATCAAGGGCTTTGCATTGATTAGCATGCCATTACACCCTTCAGATGGGGTGTGTCTTGTGTGTTCATTTATACAAGCCTTGGTGGTAAGTGTGTGCTATCATACATTTTGCGCGGGTGTGATGCATTGGTGTTTGTGCAGCCATCGGCCTGTGTGCGTGTTCGTTGGTGTCCGACCGTGCCGGTTCTGTGTGATCTTGTGGGACTTGTTTGGCCATAATTACACCGGTGCATTGGGGGTTTCCTGATGAATGCCAGAGGGAGGGCAGATTGAGGGTCTGAGAGGAATAACCAGGGTTACAGATCAAGAAGGTTTCCCCCTGAGACTTGACACTGATTATGGTTTGACATGTGAAAGAATCGCACAGTGGAGCTGCTCAGGACAGATTTTAATGACTGCGAAAACTAAGAGATCGCCTTCCATGCCAAATATGGTAAAGGTAAAGGAAACAAAGGAAATTTTCTTAATAAAATACTTTTGCAAAAAACTGGCACAAGTCCTGAGCGGTCAGGCCTTTCAACATGGAGTTATGACCCTTTGCAACTACAGCTCTTTATTACACAAGACGCCATGACAGATGTTGGGACTGCGATTGTTTTCCCAAATTGTTTTTGCCATGGTAACCATGACGTCTTCTTGTTCTAGTAGACATCATTTGTCTATGAAAGTAATACGCCTAGTCGGGCCAATAGGCAGTCATATTTATAAAAGTAAATATGACTACATGCACAAGCTCTACAGGCACTGATTTAATTTTTAGAGCAAATGTGCTGTCCTTTATCAGTCGATGCATAGGAGAGAAGGCTGTAAAAAGTAAATTTACTAACTTATACAGAACTGGTAAAGCATTTTAAATTTGGCTTTGTTTATAGTCAGAGCTATTTTTACCACACAGAAACTGCTGTGTAAGTTTATTTGTAGTACAAGTGTACTGAAATTTAGAATTACACTGATACTATTTTTTTTTTTTTTTTTTTTCGTTTTAGATCTTTGGTTTGGATGGTGTAGTCAGTCTTTTATTACTGTGCATATGGGCTCTAGCATTCTTAGAAGCCGAAATGGCTCATGGTGTTTTATAAGACAAAAAAAGAAAACCTACAACCACTACAATCTGGCATTGGATGGTTTGACCCAGTCCAGTGTGAAAGAGAACTGCACCAACTGAAAATGTCAGGTGTTTCAATTTTGGTCTCCAGTCAAACCAAGTCTACCAGGCTATCAGGTGTGAAAACAACCTTAAAGCAGTGCAGGCCTCTTTAATTGTTTTGCAGCTGAGTGTAAACAGCTAACCTGAACATCCGTATAAAACAGAAGCAACAGGTGACAGCACAGCACAACTTCCAAGTAAATGTTGTTATAGAGACTTCTATATTCCATTGCTGTGAATATTTAATAATGGCGACGACAGAAATACAGTCAAATAGCCACTTGCTAATACACAACAAGGCCTTTTGTGTGATTTTTGTGGCGGGTTGGAAAGTTGAGATCTGTTGCAGCTACAATCACACTCAGATACACACACACGGTTGGCAGAAGGACACAGCGCCAGCTGCAGTTGATCCGTCTCAAGCCAACAGGATCTGAGCAGCAGGCCTGTGATCTCTTTCATGTGAGAACACACACACACACTCAGAGTGGCTGGGTGGGATACCTTTACAAGCTACGCTGTCTGGTCGTCCCGTATTCCATGCATATGAAGCCTGGCCAGGTGAGGAAGACACACGGTTCAGGTTGGAGAGGGGGGATTACCTTTTTAACCTCCCACACTTTTTTGTGAAAACTCACCATTTGGATACATGGGACATATTGGATCCTTATTTGTCTTCTCAGCTAGAGGGAAGCACAAAATACTGTATTAGGAGAGAATAGAGGCAAAAATGATGAAAGTGAAACAGAAAAAAAACATTGGTGAACTTTGACCTGATTAAAGTTATGCTGTAAATCCTAAAGTTGTTTCTTAGTTAGTGGGCCTGAGCATTAAATTCATATGTCTGGAAGCTAACAGGGTGAAGGCTACAGGTCACATACAGATCCACATTTAAGAGACATGCTAAAATCACAACTCCAGTGTATGCAAAGTGTTTTGACGACGTCGGCTAAACCTGGAACTTTTCCCCAATCAACATCTGAAAATACCAGCGGTTTCCAGACAGCAGAGACTGGCTGTATTTAATAATTAAATCTACGTGTAAACTATGTGTAGCTGTTCTGTTTCTATCCTCTTAGGTTTATTAAGAAACAGAGAAACAGCATCATGAAGACTAAGAAACAGCTGACAAGTCAGGGAGAAAGTAGTAAAAACTTTTGAAACAGGATTAGATGAGAAAACAATATTCTGAGTCTTGAATGTCTCACAGACCTCAGTTCTGTGAGACATTCTTGGACAACGTAGAGAGCGGCACAACTGTTACCAAGACCTAACCTCACAGCATGGACAAGCAGAGCATAAATCAGAAAGGGGCAAAGGTTGCTCAGGACGAGCTGTAGAGAAAACCGGTTCAGGTGGCAGAGATTGTCAAGTGGACAGCTGTTCCTCATGTACAAATCTGTCCTTCATAGGAGAGTGGCAAGAAATCATTATTGAAAGAAATCCAAAAGTCACAGCTGAACTTTTTTGTTTTCTGTGTGTGTATGAGGGGGAAAAACGCAGAATCCTGAACACATCAAACACACATCAAAACATATTCATTTATCGGAACGGCACAGTCACACCCAAATTTTATTGAGATTAACATTTACTTGAGTGACGAAATATTTCACATTTGTATTTGTGTAAAAAAGCTTACATATAATTATCAGATTCCAGTGGACTATATTCACATTCGTGGTTGTAGAAAAAAAAAAAAACATTCAAGGGGAATTACTATTTCAAGGTGCTGTAGAGTATATTTAGGTGAAATTTAATACATTTTCTGATGCTGACTTTCGGTCACTCAAAGTCGCAGCCTCAATTCAAACAAATATCAGAGATTAATGAGCTGAACATAGAGAAAAAGGCCAAACTAGACTGGGTGACATTTGGCAAATAACCGACGCCTTTAATGACATCAGTATGGGCACTGACACAGATCAACAGGCTTTGATGTTGGTGATTTAGTTGTAAAAATCACATATTTAAAATGACCTCTCTGGGTTCAAAAGGGAGTCAAAATCATTAAAGATCACACACACATGCACACACACTGTGTGACCTCAGTCAGCTGATGCCTCAGACTTTATCTGAAGCCTCGAGGATTCTTCGGCTTTTGATATTCATACCCCATGCTTCACGTTTAATGATTTCAAATGCAGCTTAACCGGAAGGTATGATCAGACGAGAAGACCTGCAAACATAATGATGAGCTGCACCAGGCGCTGAACGGTCCACAGGCTAATAAAAACGCCTTGTTCTAAACAGTTACTATTGATTAAGTCTTAGCCTTTAAATTAATTGTTGTTATAAGATCAATCTTAATTTTATCTGGAGACGTCGGCCCCTGCACCTTCATCAGTGCTCCGTATGGTAATTTTCTTTGTTTGGATTAAAGCAAAGAATATTAAAGAAAACAAAGAAAATGTTAGGAATTTACACAATGTAGTCCCTAGAAATTGTTCAGTTTGCTGGTAAGAGGAATTTCACTATATAAAACCGAGTGTAAATATTGTGATTTACACTCAAAGCTGTATGGTACACCTCCTTAATCAGTTAACAGGGATGGCAATTCAGCCAATCGCATGGCAGTGATGGATTGTATTAACTAGATGTAATGAGGTTGTCTTGTTCATATTAAACATCACAAAGGAGAAGAGAGAGAATTTAGGTGACTGAATTGTTCAGTCCACCAATAGCTCAAACTCACAAATATTTGAGACCCTCTTTAAAAACTTTGCATCTCCAGAACTAGAACCAAACATGGAGAAGCAGCATTCAGCTTCTATGCACCACAAATCTGGAGCAAACTTCCAAAAAACTGTAAAACAGCTGAAACACTGAGTGCCTTTAAAACTGGGCTGAAATCCCCAGCGGTTTAGAGTTGGCTTTGATTCCCAATAACTGGAACACTGATCAATATATTTGATGTGTATTTGCTTGCACTAAGGCTTCCAGCTGTTGCTCACGGCAACAAGAGCCAAAGCCATCTATTAAAACTATGTGCTCACGTTTAATGCATGGCTTTAACTGTAGGACTTTGTAGAAACTATACATTAACATTTGTCAAATGCTAACATTTTGTCAAATGTTAGCATTTGACAAAATGTAACATTAATTGCATGTTTCATAACTGGTTACTGTATTACGTGTTTATACTGTAAAATAATTTGAACTGCCTTGATGCTGAAATTCCTGTGCAGATTAACTTGACTTGAAAAATCTGCCAATAGACAGATTTATTATGAATAATTTGAAACTATGCTTCACAGAAAAATCCATGCATATTTTTGTGTATTGTATTAAATATTCAAATAGTCTGGTCAAAAATTGCCATAAACAATAATAAACCATATAGTGTATGGAGGTAGTGTTATAACGGTGTGAGGGTTATATTCTTGGCACACTTTGGTCCCCTTAGCGTTTGAATGCAACACCTTACCCAAATGTAGTGGAACATTTCAAAGTGTACCCATGTTCAGCAAGAGATGGCTACTTTCTGCGCCACGAAGCAAAAGTCATCTCAAACTTATTTTATGAACATGACATTGACTTTACTGTATTTATGTGACTTCCACAGTCACCAGATGACAATCCAGTACAGCACCCTTGGGATGTGGTGGAATGGGATGATTTGCACCAGCGAAAATAAAACCATGATGGCAATTGTCGGTTCATGTCTGTATGTACCCACATTTCTGATAAATGTTTTAGATAGCATTAATCCTACAGTACAAAAGCTTAAGGCATTTCTGAAGGTAAATAGAGGCCAATGCAGTTATAGGAAGCTGTACCTAATAAAATGGCTGGCAGAGACAGACAACTACATCGATAAAGCTCATAATGGCGTTGGCTGCGATTTTCAAAAGCACTTAAACAAGAAGTACTGTGGAAACTAAAATATGCCACCATAAAGTAGGAGCAGTACCATTTTGTTAGGCAGGTCCAGTGAAGTCTCTATAGAAACTTACTGCAGTAAAAAAAAAAAAAACAAAACAAAAAAAAAAAACATTTGGAAAAACAACATTTTATTGAAGTTGTCAAACAATTCTCAAAGTTTTGTAGCACTGCTGTTTTCCAATGTCTGCTATCATGTTGGTCCTTTAAGAGCTTCTTTTCCCTGTTGGGGTACAGTGGTGAGAGTGTACTGTATTATGTCACTTTTACATGTTTCAGATTGTAAAACTAATTTTAATATCATAAAAAAATAACCAAGTAATAATAAATGGAGTTTGTAACTGATGATTTTATATATTAAAAGAAAAACACTATCCAACCCAATCTGACCTTAAGCAAAAAAGTTATTTTCCTCTACATCTAATAACTAGCAAAAGTACTTGAATTCTTTAAATTTTTTATATGTGTTGCTTTAAGAGATTGTTTAACCGGCTTCATGTTGTCAGATAAGTCCAGTTAAATTCATTTCCTAATTGTTCAGGTCAGGCAGCCATCACCCCTGGTTGAATCTAGAGAATTTAATATGGTAGTTATAGTTTTTTTCACATGAAAGTCACCATTAGTGAAGTTTTTTCCTATTTACTCAAGATAGCTTTGTGTATTGTGGAAACTTCATATTTTTTAAGGTGGACTATAAAATGATAAAAGTCGAGTAGAAGTTTGAAGAATAACAATAACAATGTTTGTTGTTAATCTGTTGCTAAGAGATGATTGTGTTTTCTGGTAGCAAAGTGCCACGAAGTAAACATCTGATTTTTACTTTTGCAAAAGTAAAAATCAGAAGGCAGTGCATTAACATTAGCACAAACATTAGCAGTGCCTTTCCCTAGTCTTTTCTTTAAAATAAGCTTTTTAGCTATTTCTTTATTTATTAGCCATGTTTAGCACACTCAATAAATAACCTAAAAATGTGCTCATTTACAGGTTATTTATTGATTAATATATTGCATGTGATTGCTTGTTATTTATTTATTCATTTATTTATTTGTTTATATCTAGTCATTTTGAACTATTTACTCTTTATTAGGTATATATATATTTTACAAACTTTGTATTTATCACCTAAGATGGAGTAGCTTTCAACAAATAAGCAATTTCCCCTTGGGGATCAATAAAGAATATTCTATTCTATTCTATTCAATGTCAGACAACATGCTAGTTACACCCCACATGCCACTGGTAGCATTTAGACTGACATTAGCATTTTCGCTAATTTTAACTTGTACACTAATTGTAACATACAACATAGAGTAAGTCCATGTTACTCAACATGCTTGTGACTCTCCACATGCTATTGAGCTTACATTACCATTGATGCTAATTTTTAGCATTGGAACGCTGGGTTCCAACCGATGGGCACACTTTGGCAGGCCCTGTTTAAATTTCGTCCAAAATTTTCTAGTTCTGCATTATTCTTCCTTTGTTGTGAGTGACACACTGCACTAAATAATACCTACATTTCCAGGTTTTACTACCAAAGATATTTGACTTTTTCCTGAATTTTATGTCTTTGTTTGAAACCCTAAAGAAGTGATGACACCGACCATGTTGATGGGTAGCTCCTTACTTTGCATTCGCTTAGAATAGGCAGTGTGTTTATCGCCCATGGATGCATTCCTGTTCATGTTGCCCATTTAATGTGCTCATTAAATGTCCTCAGACTGCATCGAAATGTGAACCGGTCCAGGCCACAACATGCTGCATTTTTAGTCGTCTTCTTGTGATCAAATGCCCTAGGAAACATGGCAGCACCGAGCAGGAATGTTCACTAAAGGAATAATCATGTAAAGCGATGTTGACAAAACTGCATTTCATAACAGTATATGTAAGAATAAATTGTAGGACTGCTTTTGTGATGCTTGTGTGACTAAATAAAGTTGTGATTTGTTTAGTCTGGATGGGATTAATGATTAGCCTAGTTGTGACCTTTTAATTGATGAAGTATTAATTGGACAAAGAATGCAGACCTCTCTCCTGGAAAGGTTCTATTTACAAAAAGAATGCATAAGATAATTGTGAGCTTTTTTAGACTTGGCTTTTAGATCAGACTCTAACAAGTGAATAACTGGGAGGCAAACAGGGAACAATGTGGAAACAGAAAGTGAAGGATTAGCCAACAGAGGTGATTTTCAGGGAGATTCTCTTTGGAAAGTAACTCCCTGAAAAGTATCTCTCAGGAAACTATATTGCTTAAGAGTTTTAATTGTTCAGCTTACTGGGGATTGTTTCCTCCGCAGGACATTAGGAGAAGACTTTATACACTATAAAATGGAAATGATGCAACAAAACTCTGGCAGTGAGGGAAGTAGATGTATACACAAATCTTTCTCACAGAATAAGCTGCGGAGCAATCAGGTGTTCATTGATGGAGGAGGCAACAGTCTAGGTCAGCAACAGGGAAGACAAAGTTTTCATCGAGAGACTTTGTCTCTTGATAAATAAAGTTGGCGAAGGCATGCCACAAAGTCAAAACCATGTGCAGAGACCTATCACAGTGGTGCTCTATTTTGTCCTCCACACAAAATTAAACTTTGCGTAACCATGGATGAAACTAAGCATTAAGAACTGAGCTAGAATTTCATTTGACAATGTATGTGGAGAAAGTTTAATAGCCACATGACAGAAATATACATGCATACAATGAAAAGTCAAGTTTTAAACCTATTCTGGCCATGACTATGGACTGAGCACTCAGGTCTTTGGAGTCAAAAACCTTAGTGAATACTGCATGTCACAGGGGTTAAATACCACCTTAAGGAACAATAGAATTGAAAGTGAAGGCAATTAGCAAATCAATAGCTGTTCAGAGCCAGTGGTTTCTTGGGAGGTTAAACATCATCATTGTAGTAAAGGGGCTGGCATCTGCGTCTTTTTTTCCTCTTTCTCTTTCCCCCACTTTTCATTGTTTTTTCCTCCCTCTTGCTAGCACTAATTAGCAATAAAATGCAACTCTCCAAAAGCACTTCACTGGAAAATGGAACATTGATTTTATTTATGTTTGTATCAAGTAGGTTTATAAAATATTAAGTTGGGTAAAAATACTGCCAATTGATCGGGCCGACGAAGAAGAAAGAGGTTTGACAATCTAAATTATAAAGTGGAGGTTGTTCCTCCTAAAACTTTTACATAAAGGCTTTTAATCTATCACTCCGAATGCTCTGAAGCTGAGATTTCTTTAAAGAGCACATTGATTTCTCAGAGTAATTGCACACATTCCAAGTCTTGTAAAAGAGAAAGCACACAAAGAGGGCTCTCAGAATGTTCAGATGTGGCAATGCTTGACAAAAGGAGGCGTTCAACTTTTGATAAAGATGTCTACAATAGGTACCAAGAGTAAAAAAAGAAAACCTTTCTATGAACACGTGTTCTTTTAGAAGTGAGTAGTGCCATCAAACCAACAATAAGAGATTCAAATATTCAAGTTCAGAAAAACTCACCTTTTAGGTTCAAATATTGTTCATATACAACCACATTGGTGCTTTACATCCTGTCCACTGCTTGTCAGATTATGATCTCAGAACAATGCTTTGTACCTGAAAGCAAAGGGAATGCAGTGTGTACCTGTCACTTGCCTCGGTCGTACCTGACAGACCACTGGGATGTTGGGCTGATGGTGCGACTCTTTGAGGATGCCGCCGGGTGGACGTTTTGGTCGACACCTCATCCATCTCTGCCTCACCTAGCCACCTGAGCCTGGCCTTAACAAGCAGATGGGGGGAATCAGGAAATGGGAGTGGGACACGAGGGGACTGGTGACAGAACGGAAGAGGACAGGTTTATAAAAAATGACAAAGAATGAGGGGAAGTACAAAACAAAAAGATTCCATTGGTAATTGGTGTAAAAGAAACACAAAAGGAGGAGAGAAATACTGCAGATTGGGGAGAAAAGTCTAAAAGACTAAAAGCAAAGTTGTGGTCAGCATGCCTGATTCAAGAGCTGTCATTATATTGTAGTTCCCACAGGAATTTCACATTCAAAGGAGTGAAGGTGACCTGTGGTGCTCAGGCAGTGGAACATACCAACTGTCAATTAGCGTGTGCTCACTGGAGCTGTGGCAAGTTCAGTTAATGGGACCACCATGGTTTGGATGATGTGAAACTTCCCTTTGGACTTCAAGTTGTAGGATTTTAAGGTTAAATGCTACATCACAATAGTAAGAGAGTTTTATCATTAAAAAAACAGAGCTGGAACTAAAACTATGTTTGTGAATGCATATACTGTTTGTAAAGCCTTACACAGTGACTATAGTATGGCATGTATTGTTTTCACAGGTAAAAGATTCAACAGATGTAGTCAACAGGTTATAAATAAATTCAAAAAAAGGCACATTTTTCAACTCAAGGGAAAAAAAAAAAAAAAAAAAAAAAAAAAAACTGCTTG
>CAEGAE010098096.1:0-26444 GCA_903067095.1 Girardinus metallicus
TATATATATATGGGTTATTATAAAGTGCTGCGGAAAATGGATCTCTTTTGAACCAACTTCTTGTATTTTTCAAATAAATTAGTAAAAAAAAAAAAGCAAAAAAGCAATGTCGTTTTCAAATAAAGATTTAATTGCATAATAGCAAGAACTATTCTAAACAACTTTCTCCTGATAATTCATGAATCTGGTTTTTTGCTTGGTTAAATTTTACCAACCACACCCAGGCCTGATTATTGCTGTTCCAGCAGAAATAATTAATCACCAAAATACAATCTGACAATTTGAAATTGACTAGAAGATCTCAAAAAGCAGCTCATCATATCACAATCTAAGGCAATTCAAGAACAGGCTGGCTGCTGCTTTAAGAATGCAGCAGTGATAGGAGAGAAACAGTGCAAGCATTCACACTGTAAATACCCGCTACTCATAAGCACCGACAACTATTTGGAGTGCCATTCACTCAGAAAAAACTCGGCAAGATTTTACACATAGAAATTCTTTGTAATTTTCACTTTAAGAAGTTCAAATCAATTTTATGTAGTAGAAAGACTCGTTTTAAAACAGATCAATTTTATTTGCAAACTTGCACAAAATGTTTACTTGTTTTGCTAGTAAGTTTTACTTAACCCTAATTTTTTTTAAAAATAAATTCCAAAATATTGTAGATAGGAATGTGTTTCCTGTGCTTTATTTCAAAGTAATATTCAAGTTATTTTTACTTTAATTTATTATTATTTTTTTTTGTTTATTTTCAATATATACAAGTTATTTAATGTGTGCTATGCCATTTTGAAAATGATACCAAAGCAGAACAGAGCGACGTCCCAGCTGTCACTGAACTCTGTTTTTACTGAACATTAAGGTTTTTCATGCAGCTGCAGTGGAGAAAGAAAAGTGGGCCGAACCGGACATTGGGTCATGCCTCTTTCAACAGCAATGTTGTATGTCGTTTGCTTTACACTTAATTGCTTGCTTGTAACAACATCAAGCTGAATATGAACATAACAGCTATTAGCCGAAGTCCAAATCCAGCTGCCTGGAGCGTCCAACGATTCACGATGAGTCCGTCTGACCAGAGATTCACAACAGCTGCACTTTTATCTGACACGACTTGCGAACAGCTTCAAAGTGGTTTTCATTCTTCAATGTCCACACAGTGTTTTTTTGAAAATTTCTAAGCGACAAATATTGACCATTTTCAAGTGGATTTATTGTTTTTATCTGTCAGTCAAAGGGTAAACCACCTTAACCCTTACCTCCACACAGATCCATTCAGGCCACTTTTCCTTTATTTTCTGTGATTCAAGTCGACTGAAAACACACCCAACCCTGACTTTAAAACCAAAGTACGTACTGAACCTTGATTTTATGACTCGTCTGTGAAGTCATGAAAGAGACCACAGCATCTAATGGACGGTAGGGCTGATTTTCATCACTTAAGTGTTCATGATTCAACAAGAGGCAACAGACTGTATGGACACAAGTGGCCTCCATTGGACAGATCCAAAGGGATACCAACGGCTGACAAAAACAAAGAACTTTCCAATGATCCCCAAGACTTTTGGCAGAAGGACAAAATTGATTTTCTTATTTTACTTCCATCTATGCTTGCTTTGTTGCTAGATTACTAGAATAACTTGTTATTGAAGAGGTAGATGTAAATTCTGCTCTCCGGCAGAAAATCACAAAAGAGACATCCATCAGTTTGTGAGATTAATCTCAAGAACATTTGGGTTATGCAGCAGAGCAAGAATCCAAATCTCCCCAGCAGGTCGATCTCAGAATGGTTGTTAAATGGAAAATTAAGTTTTTGGGGTGGCCAAGTCAAAGCCTGCACTTAAATCACATTGCTATTGCAAGGCAATAAACAGGCTCCTCATGCTCAAACATTTACATGCATCTGGATGATTAATATTCCGACATATATATCTCCACTGTAGGATGTGTTTATTTTTCTTAATAAAATAAATAATTTGTTTTCATATGGCAAACAAGTTATGTTTGCCTGATTTAAAAGAAATCCTTAAGTCGACAAATACTTTTCAACAGCGCTGTACCTTCCCCCCACATGTGTTTGCTGTTCATGACAGTTTATCTCCACTATGTTTCTGTATGGACTCCCATGACTGTTTGTCTTCTGCTTTGGCAGATTTTAGGAACTTGATGTGATATATTTTTCTTCCAACCAGTAAGATAAAAAAAAAAAAAAAATCTGTGTTTCAAAGATTCTCCAAGAAACACATGTACAGTCTCTGATTCTTCCAAACTGATGTCAATGAGTTGTTTGGTTTGATTAACAGATGCTTTGTTTTCATCTAACAGACCAGAAAATCTCATCCGTACTTTTTGGATTCCTGGTCACGGTAGCTGGCGATCACGAAGACAATTGTGATCAGGAAAAGGCTGGTTGGAGTTTGAGGTAAGAAATAGAACAAGTCTGGGACTTATTCGTCGACGTTTGATCTATCGTTCAAGTCCAAATCAAATGATTTTTCTTGGGGTATTTGATTGTTCTCATCATGTACCGTGTGCGGGGCCGCTCCAAACGTTTTCAACAGATTTTCATCAGAAGAGCAAAACAACCTGAAGGAAGTCAACAGCAATTTGGTTTTGTCTCTGGTTTTGTCTGGTTTAGTTATTTCAATCAACTTTTATTATCTCATAATAAACAAAAGATGTTAATGGCAACATAATTGTTCATTTAACTGAACCCTTATTCCTACGTGTTGTAGGGAGAGTCATTCTAGTATTGCAGAAAAATTAGCTCTTAAATTTGTAATCTGTGATTTACTTAAGGAAAACATGTAATAAACCATCAAATAATACAATTTGTCCAGCTCAAGAATCAAAGGTTCACTTTTTATTATTTTTTTTCCTTTGTTTGTGCAACCAGGTAAGTTCTCAGGAACCCGAAAGATTAAATTAGATCAACCAATTAGTGTTTATTAATTTCATCATGCATCGAGTTATTCAAGCTACTAAAGTGAACGAAAGTAAAACGTTTATTTTTGTCATTTAAGATTTAGGACAAAATGCCGTTGAAACTAGAGAACCATGTCACTCAAGGTAACAGGGTGAAATGAATACATTAATGTTCATTGCAGATCATAACAGATGCTATTAAAGTAGCAGGACTGCAGTGACAGAGTTGAGAATCTATCCTGTAATGTTTTGTTTTTTTTTTATCTCAGGAAGATGTTAGCTGTAGAATGAAATATTGTTGTTGATGTCACAACAATAGTTATTGTTACAACAACTATTTAGAGACAGTTTCAAATTAATTTGCCTTATTCTGGTAATAAGAGCAACAGTGACTGACACTGATGTGTTTCCCTGCTTTTCGTTTTGCATGAAGGTTTATCTTCATAACCGCTGAATGCTATCAAGATGTAATTTAGTTAAATTCCGATTGTGTATAGTTCCATTCGTATAATCTCCAAGCACTTTACAAAGTAAATAAAACAGTTTCTGGTCATACAGATATAATCAAATCATTAAATGGTGTATATTCAAGATTCTGTTGTTTAAATGTTTAAATGTATGGAGAAACATCAAAAATAAATGACAAATATGTGGAAAACTATCTAATGCCCATTATTAAGCATGGTGTAGGATCAGAGGTGCTGTGGGAATGTTTGTGAAAATTTTAATAAAGGTTAAACTTCGTTCTTTTTAATAACCACAGACTCTGTTAGCAAACTGAAAACAGGTCGTCTCTGGATCTTTCAGTCCTTTGAACTTCACATGGAGCAGGTGGCACTGAGCTCAAACTGAAGTTGGATTTTGTTTTTTTAAACTTTTGATAAAGAAAAGAAAAAACAACCTTCATGTCTATCTATGATGTTCTGAATCTGATCTTTCTCTTCTCTATATACAAGCTTTGGTCACGGTCTACCACGGAGCAATGAGCTTTACCTGACCTGTAAAGATCTGACTCATCGTTGTTTATTACACACTCAGGTTGGATGATTAACCTTATCTGCTGGCAAACTGAGTCACTGGGATATCTTCGTCTTTTATGCAGCTGTCTGTTTGCTTCCATCACACCTTCAGGCCTACGTTACCCAGGAACATGCTGGAGGCCATTGTTTTGGTTCTCAAGGTTTATTCCTGTTAGACGTCAAATAGTTTTAAACTGTGGTTTTTGAGCTGCTGCTTCTCTTGGCCATCTTGCAGTCGTGCAAAAGCTCAGTAGACGTGTTTCCATTTACCATATAATTGCACACTTTGTCATTTCAAAAATAAAATTGATTAATGGAAGCATGCCAATTAAAAAAAACTAACTTGTTTTTGATTTAAAAAGTTTTGCCGTTAGGACAATGTTGGTGTTTTTTGTTTTTTTTTTCTTTTTTGGCCGCATCAAAATGTGTTTATTTTTGCAAAACTGCAATGGAAACGTTTTTTTTTTTTTTGCATCACACAAGTCACTTGATCAACAACCGGGCACTGCCACTGGCGTAGGAAGAAAAAGAAAGAAAAAGAAGAAAACAGGAAGTGGTAGGAGGATGGTGACATGGCATGTTTTTGTTTTTTTTTATGACATATCGACTGAACACTTTTAACTATGTGTGATTTTGACTGCGTTTCTTGGTTATTGGAAACACAACAATGGCAAAATTGTGATTTTTCAATATTAGTAGAGTGTAGAAAACACTCGTTTCCATTACGGTTTGCGTAATGGAAACGTATTGTACACTATGCTAGTGAGTCCTTTACAGGTTTTATGAAGATTTATAAATAAATAAACAAACCAAAACAACATAGAGACGATTCACTTAGAGCACAATCAACCTTCTTCCATGGATGCTGGAGAAGAGGAAAAGATTGAGGAAAAATATTGATTTAAAGTTCTCTCTCTCCATTTCTATCCCTTTTTTTCTTCCTTTCTTTCTTGCTTTCTGTCTCTCCATTCTCTGCCATTGTGAAATGTTACAGGAGAAGAAGAAGAAGTAGCTTCCTTTTCACAGAAATGGGTTGTAGACAACATGAACAGCATGGGTATCTGTAACTATGGCAACACTGGACTTTCTAAAACTGATTTCTTGATGTGTATTTTTTTATCATTATTTCTTTCTACTACTTTAGTAGAAAGAATACTAGTACGTGTTGCTCTATGCACGTGTCGAATGTGCACACAATTCTTTGTTACATTTGCTATGATGTACATTATTCTTATGTTTTTTTGTTGAAGGTTAAAACCTGTGAGCTGAAACTGCGGAGCGTCAAAGAAAAACATAGTAACCATTTTGCGCCCAGTTTAACATATAAAAAAAGTAAGTTGATGATTACCAGTAATATCTGACTGCTTCCTATTTGTCTTACACTTGGGACTTTCTTGAACTGCATCGCTTTTTGATGCCTCTAGGAAGAAGAAGAAAATAAGTCTCAGCTCAGTCGGGTCCAGCCGCTTTTCCCCCCGCAGCTGCTTCACAGTTCACAATTAAGCGTTTGTGGCGGTGCGAGGATTTGCTGCGCTCTTCATGTGACAAATACTCAAGTCTCTGATTTCTAGGACGTCAGCATGCTTTCTGTAAACACAGACCGGGGCGCCATTAGGCCAGCTTTGTTTGGCTCGGTGTGATAGAGAAAAGGCAGCATAATGAGGGGGTCTGTTAGCTGCATTAGAGCCCATTCTCTGTGTGAAAGAGGCTTAAGTCCACATAAAGTACATTCCTTCCCTCTTTTATTAACCTCACATACACCTATTCGTTTTCAGCACTTTGTGGGCAACAGAAATACGATGCAGTCGGGTTTAATTTGTGCCAAATTGTCTTTAAATGTGAATTGTCTATGAATATATCATATTACTGCATACCTGTGTAATCCTGGTGGGCATTTTAATTGGTAATTCCAGGTATCAATTTGCATAAACAGAATTTAAAGAAAAGAAGACCAAGATTTATTTTTACTATTAAATCTGAGTGTTGAAGTCTAGAAACTTTTTGACAAAAGTTCCTTTTATTAATATTACTCAGGGGTCAACAGACTTTATCATTATCTGCTGTGACTATTCCAGTGCAAGCAGACAAGACTATATTGTGGTTTGGTGATGTCAAGCTGACTGCAGCGTTTTTAAAAATAGACTGACAAAAATAAAAGTAAACCAAGAGGCAATTTGGAGTAAAAGCTTTAATTCACTGTCCAGATTCATTTCTTAAACAGTAACTCAATCATTTCTCTAATACTTGCTTAATAATGTTTTTATCAGAAAATAAGTTGTCTTTAAACATTTACCTTATATGCTTTTATTGAGACAGTAACTTGAGGCAGCCATCAGACAGACAACTGAAGCCATCTGGGGTGAAACTTACCCAGTCAAAAATAATTTAGCAACTTTTCGATAACTTGTCACAACCATACAATGTGTCGCTATTGTTGCTGAAGAATGTGTAGCCAGTTGTGCCTTTGCAAAAACAATCATACCCTTGGAGTACTTTTCCTACTTTGCAGAGTTAAAAAGATATACGTGATTGACATTGTATATCTGTCAATAAAAAATAGGCTAGCTGATTTATTTCATTATTATTGTTATTATTATTAATAATAATAATATATGTTTGTATCTGGCATGCATTTGGATTCAATTTCCTGATTAAACACTTTGAAGAAAATCTTTTTGCTGCATTTATAGCTATAAGAGTTGACCAGCTTTGTTTAGCACAAACTTTTTAAGTTGATTTTATTTCTGGACCGTGTCGTCGTTTAAACCAGTCAAATCCAGCTCTGACTGTATGTTCATGGTTGTTGTCCTACTAGAAGGTGACCCTCAAGCAGAGAATGCAACGGCTTCAGGGTCATCTAAATAATTGTGAGATTTATCCAGGTTTATCCTTTTGCTCCCGTTTCACAATCATACACTGGAATGTGTTGGTCTACCTCTTCAAATCCCCCCCAAAATTTGCGTAACAGTTCCAAAATGTAGAAAACCTCCAGGAGTTTGAGTTCCTTTGCAATATAGAGCAAAAGAACTCTATATTGCAAGAGAACTCTATATTTCAATTATTTATTGAAATGAACCATTTAAAAAGTAGAGAACCAGATTCATTAGCTGGTGGAAACACGATGGGAGCCCCGACAGACTAAAACTGTGTAGTTTAAGTCCATAGGGGCTTGCTAAGTCTCAGTCGCTCTCACACAAAAGCAGGCTACTAATCCACTTATACTGGAAATGTATATATCATGAGCCACACAGTGTAATTTTAGTCTCTTTGTTAAAGTGTGTCTAATTGATAGTGCAGCTTCTGTTGCTGTGTTTTCCCTCCACTCGTGAGTCTTAAAGCTGGAGAAGGACGGCTGGACGTCCCACTTCAGCCGTCCTCACGGACGACAAGAATATCAACAAAAACCTGCGGTTCTGTGTCACGCTGCGGCCATCAGAGCTCAACGTTCGCAGAACCTGTTGATGTTGTTTGCTACTGCAGTAAGCTTTGCATTCACTTTAGCCTCTTTTCCAATCGCTAATAAATGTCTTAATTAAATTGCCGTGAGCGACATCAGAAGCATAAACAACACAATTAAATCATTACAGAAAGTTTAATATCCACATGCATCCACTGTTACAGGAGCACTTCTGCTTCTGCTTTTGTTTTCAGCTGTGAAGAGGATCCTAGCATTACTTCTATCTTTACAGTATTATGAAATTGCAAAATCTCTTTGGTCAATATGCGATGCGTAGCTAATGAATGAAACGTTTTTATAGCTCTCAACATTCCTTGTGTTCAGCTGCGTTCAAAATAAATCAGTCCAACGACACTAACCAGCTCAATCACTGTGTTTGATTCTATATTTCTAAATTTCTAAATTGCAAAAACATTACTGGTATACATAGCAAAGTAATAATAAACAAACAGACCAACCAGGCATGAGAAACTGGATGGCTCTACTATACTTTGATTGAAAAGATGATTAGGGAGAGAAAAACCTATAAGGAAGGATCGGTATCAGTTTTATTGATAAGTTTGATAAGTCTGCTAACTAGCCTGTCATAGCTAGCTCAGGCTAGTTAGCATAGCCACTGTAGATGGTGGTTAAACGGTTTTTTTGTAGTGGTAAGTTTTTTTTCTCCACCATTAGCACATTTAGCAGCAACTACAAAAGGTGGATTGACAGCACTAAGACCCCCCTCCTGAGTCTGATTGGGGTTTTTTTGACCTGCAGACGCCAACATTAGCACTGGGAGGAAGTGGAGATCGATCTTTCCACAAATTATCTTGTGTCACACTGTCATGACATGGTGACAGTTTATTGAAAAAACTTTTTATTTTTTAATAAAAGTTACATACTGCAACTTGAACGTGTCACTTCTTTTTATTGCACATCTGGGATCATAGATTTGTTTTGTAGACATCAAACTCACTGAGATAGTCGTTTTGCCTTACGCCAAAGAAGAAATGCCCTTAAAATGCGTCTTCCAACAAGCTGACCTCAAACACAACAGTGATCACGATTCCAGACCAGCAGCATTGTTGTTGTTGTGGCGAGTTCAGCCTGATTTCCAGACCGTGATGATCCCAAAAGAAAACATGCGGACTGACACCAAACATGCAGCGTTTGCAGCTAAACCAAGAAACGGAGCAGAAACGTGGAATGTAGTCCAATCATCCTGGGTTGGAACGCCTGTTTGCTGCTGCTGCAGGTTGGTTGACCGTATGCGTGCATTCGAAACACATACCCCACTGTAAACAAGAAAGTCATATAAAAACATGCATCTTATTATCATCATTATTATTTTTACCTCCTCCTCGTTTCTTTTCTCGGAGAAGCAAGTGAAACAATACCCTGCAGGCGTCACAAGATAAGTCGCTGACGCTCAGGAAGGTTTCCCTTCCTTTTATTTTTTTCCAACCTCTTCCTTTGCAGGTCACTTCTGTGTGAAAGAGAGAGAGAGAAAAAGAAAATCTGATTTAGTATATGTTTCCTAATATTCACAAAGGTGACTTTTTGTTGCTCATTTCCCACACGATATATGTACATTTTCCCTGCGCTGCATAACCTCTGGCTATTAATTTCCTTTAGTGGTAAAAGTTAAACATTCGTCTTCGCGTTGAAGACAATAAATTGTAAAAAGAAAATCTGTTGACAAATTTGCTGCGGTTCAGGAATTTGGTATCTGAACTAATCAACCTTGTGACCATAAATACGGACTTGGTGGGGACAAGCCGGCAAACAGCTCAATCATACGCTTCCTGTTTTCGAGCACGTAGTCGGTGACCTCAGAAGGAGGAGCACAGGATGTTCTCTAAGTGGAAGATACCCAGATTTCCTAGACAGCTTTTAACGGGGACGAGAGCAGATAAGTTGCATCTGTTCTATAACAGGACGAATATCCCTGTTTCTTTTGTTTTTTTTTTCTTTTTCCTGTAGCAACAACAGCTAAAACATCTGATCCTCTTCTGTCACCGAGGTCAAGCATCTATTTAGTGCTTGTCACTGTGGCCTCAGACACTCAGATGTTCCAGCTTCAGTCTCCCTGTTAGCAGTTTTTCAGGGTTAATGGCAAACAGATGTAATATAAACCTTCTGACATTAAACTAGACCAAACGTTTCCTGTCTTAGCTCAGACGTGATTAAATTATTTATATTTACTAAAGGCTGGAATGAGAGGGAGAAGTTATTTTCTCCCTCTTAAGTTTAGCTTCCTTTATATTTTTAGATCTCTCCTTAGTAGAATTGTATTTTACACTGTGGCACTTGGATCAGACATTCTGGGTGCAGGTTGGAAATCAGGGCTTTGTGGTGGCCGCGCTGAAACATCACTGTACTTTTCATGTCTTGAAATGTTTCTGTAAGGTTTCCACTTTCATGTGTTTTGTGAAGTGTACCAGGTCCTCCTGCTGGTAAACACACCCCACAGCATGATACTGGCACCTCCATGCCCCATAGTTGGGATCATTTATTAGGATCGCAAATGTAAAGATGATCATTTTGGCCAAACACTTTGATTTTTGTTCCATCAGACCATACTACGTCTATAAAAATATAGCTCTTTGTAAATGTAAGCTGTTTTTTTATTTCTATTCTTTTATTTTTCTGGAGTAATTGCTTCTTCCTCTCTGACCGGCATTTCAGCAACCTGTATGAACAGAACCCCGTTTCACTGTAAATAACGAGTCTCTTCAGATGGCATCTTAGCAAGACTACGTGGTTTTGTTCTGGTGATGATGTTGCACCATTTGTACCGAAACCAAGGATGAACCAGAATTGTCCATCCCCATGGTATTCTTCTTGATATTTTTGTTTGTTTTTTTTATATTAGACCAAGATGTCACATAAGGAAGCAGAATGCTGGAGGTGTTGCCTTGTGACCATAGATACAGACTTGGTCGGGACAAGCCGGCACACAGCTCAATCACACGCTGTTGCAACCATTTGTACTGAAATATTTTCATACCCAAAGAAGAACCAGAATTGTCCATCCCCATGATATTCTTCTTGATATTTTTGTTTGATTTGTTAGGAGTAGGAAGCAGAATGCTGGAGGTGTTTCCTTGGAAAAAAGTTCAAACCTATCTCCATTTAACTCAAATGATGTGAATGGACAAAGCCGTGAGATTATAATCTGGATTTAAAAGTACAGCAGACATAGTAGTAAACTCCTGAATTTCCTTATTGTGGCTTTTAGCAAAAAGAAAAAAACAAAATGTAGGTAATCCTAACTGACCCATAACAGGACATTATTGCTTTGATTTAATGAAGGGGGGTGGGAGTAATGTGACTTTTTAGACTGCATTTGTGAATATGTGATTTCAGCTGTATTTGTATGAGAACCATCCCACTCGCGTAACAGTGGGGTGTTTGCAAAGGGAGTGGAGGTCCTCTGTGACAAAATCCCACAGTTTACAGCAGCATTCAACCCACCAAGGCATTTTTGCCCACACCAGAGGACCCTTTGATTGTGATAACTTCACCCATACTCCCCCTCCCCCCACACCCACACACACACACACACTTCCCCGTCTCCACCTCTCTGTAATGTCACTATCATGCCTTTGGTCACAAGATATCCCACTAATCACAGGAATGTTTCATAACACTGCGGTTTCAATAGGCAGGAGAATGAGAAGTGAGCCGCTCACCCGTCAGCTTTCAGACGCGTCAAGAAGTTGCTCAATCCTTGTTTCATCACTTCGGTGTCCTGACAGTAATTTATTTATCCCAGGTTGGCTGTATTTGTTTTTGTTTTGTTTTGTTTTGTTTTTTTTTCTTTTAAATTGCCCTAGTATGGTCAGCCCAAATGTCTTCCGCTTTCTTCCCCCTCCCCAGACGTGCGGGCTTTAAAACCGCAGGGACAGATAAGATTTTGTCTGCAGGAACCAGATTTGACAGGATGTTTATTTGATGTTGCTTAGCATAAATTAGTGTCATTAAAATCCTAGATCACTTGCCCTTCAAACAGTAGACCTTACAACATAGGAAAAAGAAAGACAATTTCCCCTAAATAGAGTAAAATGAGAGAGAGAAAAAAAAATAAAACAACCCAAAAAACAAGCTGAATTACAACTTTTCCACTGAGTTTAATGAGGACTCAGTGTCTCCTTTTGCTTGAGAAATGTGTTTTTCTCCCACTTTGGGATCATTCATTCACTTCTGTTGCACATTAGCCATTTATTACTCGCAAGTTACACATTATATAGCCTGGTTAATGAGGCTGGAGTGTGTAACCAGTAAGCAAGTGAAGGCTGATCAAAGGCACAGTCAAAGTTTATTTGTAAAGCCAATTTAAAAGCAACCGCAGATTGCGTGGGTATAAAAAAATAAATAAAAACAAAAAAAAGAGCGCTGGCAGGATTAAAGGCCATTGAGGAGAATTTGATTTTCAGCAGTGATTTGAAATAATCATAGGTCTGGGCAAATGGGATGTGAAAAGAAAGGCCAATCCAAAGCAGGAGTCTATACGGAAAGCCTAAAAAAAACATTTCCAGAGCAGACGTGAATGACTCAGCTTTTTGAAGTGAACATTTTCACAATCCAGACTGAGGATCTTCCTGTCTACAGTAAGCATTTCAGATATGCCAAACGTCCATCCTCCATTGAGAAATTATGTCATTTCTCTCATTCGAGTGTATTGGAGATTGGTCTCCAAATTCACAGAACCGCATTGCCTTGCAAAAGTATTTATTTTTATGCCTCATAAATTTGTACGCATATTCCAAGCACTATTATTTATTTTTTTTTTTTAGGATTTGATGTGACAAACGAACACAATGTAGTACGAAAACAGTACATGAAGTGGGACTTTTTTTCCGTTTCAAACAAAAGTCTGAAAAGTGTGGCATGTTTTTTTTCAGCTATCTTTGCTTTGATAAAGCTAAATAAAATTGAGTGCGATTGAGTCACATAATTATTAGTGCACCTGTGTGCAATCTAGTTGTCCTACCACGGTGTTCAATGAGTTGATTGTAGAAATCCAAAATGATAAAATGTTCTAATAATTATAGATAGGGGTGACACAGTGCGGCCATCTGATGCCCGTGGAACGATTTTGGACGACCCAGGATTGCAGCTCAAGAACAGCGGTTGATGTAGATGCACATTTAAAAACAGTGTCAGGGTGAAATTTAATTTAATTCGATTTGTTAGCAATATGGACTAAAAACATCCTTTAACTAAAATGCAGACTTGGCCATTTCATAAACTTGACAAAATAAAGCAAGAGTGATTAAAATTCTGTTCTTGTTGATAAAAAGACACAAAACAATCTAGAAAAAAATTATCAACTTGAAAGCTTTAGCATATATTGTTCTGTTTTTTTTTAAATGTTAAATCTATAGTTTACATGTCGCTTGTCTACAGAAATCTGACTGCTTTGCTTATTCCATGAAAATATTGTGTTTGTTGTTTATTTGTCAGGTAAAAATTACATAAATAAAATAGGTTTTGCTCTTATTATTAAAAAAAAGAAAAACACTAAAAGTTCTGTGGCCCCCAGAGTACTTTCAACTTGACATTTTTGAAAAGTTTGGACATTTGTGATCTAAAACATATGTAACCACAGATACTTCCTAAGTCCCAGGAGGGGATATTTGAAAGAAGAAAATTCTTGGGAAGTTTTCATTTAGGGACATAAGACAGAAATAGTTTCTTTATGGGATAAAGTGGCGTGGAAGTCTAAAGTGGAAAGAAAAATTATACAAGATTTTCCTTTTGTTACGCTTCAAAATCTGAAAAGTGTGCCAAGAATTTGCATGTGTTACTTTGTAATAGATTTTTGTAGCATGTCTTTTTGAGGTATGTCTCTAGCTGCTTTTTGAGACAGATTCTTTTCTAAACTGTTCAAACTCTGACCGGCGTCCCTGACCCTGTGGAATAAAGTCATCCCCACAGCATGATGCTGCCACCACTTTTCACCATTGTGTCCTTAGAGTGTTTTGCATCGTTAGTTATCCAGTAAACATCTTCTCAGTGTTCTCTGTGTCCTCTATAGGGCTAACATGTCATCAAAGTACTAAAGTACGTGAAGATAAAGTTGTTAATGCACCAGCTATTAGTCAATACATTATAACATATTAAGCGCACTCTTTAGATAATTATAAAAAACACATAATTTTACTCACTTTACAGTTGTATGAAACCATTTGTTGGCCAACCACACGCAATCTCAGTTAAATATAATGTGGTTAGTTTGTAGTCATAACATAAACCAGTGTAAAGACGTTCAAGGGATGCCAATACTTTTGCAAGGCACTGTTATGTTATAGCTGCCTTTTTATAAAACCCCAGAACGTTTGCTTCTACCCCTGTTGTTTTTCTACCTAGATGTATTTGCAGAGGCGAGTGTCAAGAAGCAATTGACTTGCACAACCCCATTGTTTGGTCTGGGGTTTGAAGGTTAAAAAAACTAAACAAAACAAAGCAAAACCTGTTCTTCAAAGCTGCTGATGAAGATTTAGAAGTTGTTAAATAAGTCCAATTTGCATATTTGAGACAGCAAAGGGCTTAACTACCAGTGGAACGTGTTTAGCATCAAGAACCTTACGTGCTTAATTGTTATCCGAGGGATGAGACGGCATTCTGATTGGCTGTTTGGCGAGTGACGTCAACAGCTGTTCTCGAGGCACAGAAAAAAAAAAAAAAAAAAAAAAATCACATTCGCTCTCAGACCGTGTGTCTCCCTGCTCAGGAAAAAACGCTGGAAAGTTCAGTCTCTAACTCAGTGAACATATGAAAGAAACCGGATGACGGATAGATTTTAAGTTGGACTCGCGTGTCCGTGTTTGTTTTTTCACTTTAAGTCTGTGTTTTTTTTTAGACGTTTTCAGACTGGTGCTTCGGAACGCGAACTGCTTTGGGATTGACGCTCATCTCGAAGTTCCCAAGATGAACTTCGGTCCGGTGGTCGGAAAACTTTTTGTAAGTAGACTCGACCGTTACCTTCTGTAATATGTTTTAGCTAAATTTAAATCTTTCACATGTGTTTTCATGGGTGTGTTTTTTTTTGTTGTTGTTGTTGTTGTTTTTCTTTTTCCGCTACCACACTGACGCAAGTTTAACATTTGTTTTAAAACCTAGAGTCCGTATGATGTTTTAGGGTTAAGGTTAGGGTTAGGGTCTCTGAAAAGTGAGTTGTACCAAATCTAGCTTCGGTAAAAAAAATAAAAAAAATCACAGTGGTGTTAAAAAAAAAAAAAAAGACTCTTTCGGAAGCTGAAATCACATACAGGCCTGTGAACTTGTGAGGAGATACAACAAGCCCCTTCATTGTCCCACAGGAGCTCGTACACAGGAAGCAACACTGTGTTTGTTGTTGCTGTGGATTAACGTGTTTCTTTCTGTAGATATTTCATCATTTTCCTCTCCCTGCCTCTTGCTTCTGGCCCCATTCCTCTGGACAGTACATGTGCTGCATCATTCACCCTAACTCAGTCCAACATTGCAACCTACCATCTGTGTTGGAGATCATGTGGTCAGATTGTACAGACATGCCCCATATGATGGCCCTGAGCAGAGCCGGTCCTAGACTGTACGGGGTCCAAAATGCTCTGTTGGACTTATGTCTCAATTCCAGTCTAAATGTTCAGTTTAGAATATACATATATATATATATTTTTTAAATTAAACATCCTATCTGTTGATAATTCTCTAAGTTGATAATTAGCGTGTTGTGACTGCAAAACTGTAGCTCTTTTTTTTTATGTCTTATCTTAAAAATAAGTAGTCTTTAAAAAAAAAATCCCATAGCAATTTATGGGTTTACGCTTTAAACATTTACCGTTGACTTGTTTGCACCGGGCCATTATTTGTAAAGAAGCTAATGATTATTTTCCCAAGGAGTGGAGGCGGTGCTCCACCAATGATCTTCCTGTGTAAACACATACTGAAGATTGGAACATAAAAAAACAAATCCAGACAGACTAAATGTCCGATGTAAAATTTTAGACATAAGAGATAAATAATAACATATATAGCTGTACATAAATATAAGCTTTCTAAAGTTTTTACACTGTTTTACATTATATCAGGCAGTTATTTTGAGTCAAAACACTTTATTCTAAGTATGCGTATCATAGTGTAAAATCATTGGTGGCGACCTCACTTTCTACACCCATTTCCCAATAATTAATCATGTAACTTTCTGTAAATAAGTGTCCAATATAAAAGTTATTATTATATCTTACCCCAGCGACAACCTAATCTAAATTTAAACTAAGTAATAATGCAAAAATATTACCTACTACAAATTAAGGTATAAACTACTTTTAACCAAACTTCGAGAATGTTTAACCATCCGTTTAATCCACCAGCAAGCGCTTCTGTTTTTAAGAAGTCTGAACTTGTTGAATAAAAAGCTGCAGTGTCCGACGTACAATGCAGACTCTGTAGAGTGTGGCAGGATGGGTTAAGAATAATCGATTAACAAGGATCATCAAAAAGTAGCTTTTAATTTCTGAGATTTATTAGCATTTGCATTGGACATGAAATGTGACATTATGTGAATTTATCCAATGCTCTAACTCCGAAGATGTGATGCTTTCCTTTTGTATGATAGCGGCTAATATATTTGTCAGCTCTAGTCCAGGTTTTGGATTTAAGGCAGTTTTAAGTCTATTTTTAAAGCTGAATTAAGTTAGCCTCACTCTTATTTTGTTTTAGTGAGAGCTGCTGCTCACCTTCTCACTAAAACCAGGAAGATGGAGCACATCAGCTCAGAAAGTAGACTTTAAAACACTGTTGCTAGTTTATAAATCACTGAATGTCTTAGCACCACAATACATTAGCGATCTGCTGTTGTTGTATCAACCATCCAAACCTCTCAGGTCTTCTGGTTCTGGTCTACTCTGCATCTCCAGAACCAGAACCAGAACCAGACACGGAGACGCAGCAATCAGCTTCTAGCCACCACAGATCTGGAACAAACTTCCAGAAACTTGCAAAACTGCTGAAACACTGAGTTCCTTTAAATCAACCTGTTCAGAGCTGCCTTTGAGTCATTATAACTGGAATGTGTATTTGCTTGATGATTTTGAAGATGGCATTTCACAAGATGTAATGCATATTGCTTGTTTTATAATAGGTGACGTCATTGTTTTTATGGTGTAAAGCACTTTGAACTGCCTCGTTGTTGAAGCGTGCTAAAAATAAGCCTGGCTTGATATTTAGAGGTCTGTATTGCGAGGTCCCCCGCTGACCTGGGTCCCCTAACTGCTCTGACCTAAGGGTCCACTAATAACTTCTCTTAATAAATGGCTGACGGTGGCAGTCCCCTGGACTCATTCAAGCTTTAACTCAAGTTGTGTGCAGAGGGCGAGAAGCATGTCTTTTTTTTTTTTATGAGTATGACTGGGGTTGTCTCACCCCACCGTCGCACAAAAAGCCCAAAATTCACCCTGCCAGTTTGTCAATTAAAAGACAGAAAGCCTCTCAGCAGTTTTTCCAGGAAGGTTTATCCCTCTCAGACCTTACACAGAGCCAGCCTTTCATTTCTACGCTGTTGGTTTTTCCACCAAAGCCTGACATTTTTTTTTTTTTTTTTCTTTAAGCTCTGCAAGTTCACCGTCAGGTCTTAATGGGCATAATGTGAATTTGACGTTAATTTGGTGCAAAAAGGACACCTCTGCTTAAGAAACAAATGTTTGTCTCTTATGAAGGAAAGATGGGAGTCTCAAAGACAGATGGGGCAGCTACGCCTTGGCCGGCCTTGCTGCGTTTTTGATAAGGGCAACAATCGTTTTCATTAAATCGCAGATTCCTTCCATTTAAATGCGCTTTAAAGATATCCCATCCGCCGATGAGACTGTAACTCTGTTATTCACTTCCTCTGTTGTCCGATTCGTGTTTAAAGTCATGCAGTGTTCCATTACTGAAATCAAATTTACTTCTCAGGGTGGCAAAGTCAATGTTTATCTCTGCTGTAAACCACAGCACATTCTGGAGGCCTTGCCAGCAGCAGACCTTGTTGCTAAGGGACTGTGAGGAAACTTCCACCCAACCCCACCCCCCTCCTCCACCACTCTCTCATCCCCCCCTTTCCACCTCCCCACTCCCACTCCCCGTCCAAATTACCAGAGTGTACGTGCTTGGCCGTCCAGTAAACTTCCCGTCCTGAGTACACAGATAGGCTGATATTAGTGGCATCAATTTACTTCTTAGAATTGTCATGCCCATGCAAATGTATACGAGATTGTTATCTGCGATTGCTTTCTGCGTTTGGGTGTTGGTTCACACAGGAAATGGTCCCCTCAGTCAGTGGGGACGACGCAGACAGACATCTGGGACGCGCAGAGGCCAAGCTGTAGAGCCGCAGGCCAAAAAAAAAAAAAAAAGAGAGAGAGAAAGAAAACGGGCCGCTCTACTGCTCATAATGCTGCTCCGCTGCAGCATGTGTCCATGAGAATAGCTGGAATCACGCTCGCGGCTAAGAGGAGTTACTCGGGAACCGGGTGATGCAATGCAGGGGCAACCAGCCCACTCCCAGGCTACCAGGTGCTCCGGCGCCCTTTGTGTTGCAGCAGCCGTGGTCAGAGGTGTTCGTGATTCTGATGTTGTTGTTGCTGTTGTTGAGGTGAATCATTCCTGGTGATATCAAAGGTGCGCTGATTCACTAAGGGTGTGCCACCTGTTCCGAGGATGAATGACATAACACATACCGACAGAGGCAAATCATACCCTAAACCCACCTGAGTTCTGGAGAAAAGTGTGAATAGCTTACTACCAAACAGTCTGACCTCATCAGGCTTCGTCCTGATACGTCGTCGTACCAATAAGTAACCCATTCTGGATCAGACGCAGTCTGCTCTTAAATGCAACAAACTGCTTTGTTGTTAAGTGTTTGGACTTTGAGCTTTCCCTGTCCTCTTCGGGGACACCAAGTGTCATGGGGTCAGCGGGGTCTTTGGTGAAAACTTTAGATTCTCCAGGTCGCCACGTTCTTTGAAGCTCTGTTGTAGAGATAACAATGACTTCTGAGGGAGGTATTTTTGTGTGTGCGTGTGTGTGTTTTTTGGGGCGGGTGGTTTTTCTCTACAGGAGAATCTACGTATGGAAAATCAATCCATCAGCTTTATTTTCTCGACATTATTTACATATAGAAAGAGAAAATGCGTCACTGGACTTCCTTTTAAAATGTCACCAAAACAAATGTTAGTGACACCGAAGGTGTAAATTAGTCATAGCACTCAGTTGTTTGGGCGAATCTCTGGGGTCAGTGAGTTTCAAATGGGAAACTGACGCAGAGTAAATGCATAATTTGTAAACGGATGGACAATGGTTTTCAAAATAATAATATGATATTCTGACAAGTGTGATGCACATTTTTGTGTCACCCTCTCACGTTGGTATGCCTAAATGAACTGGACAAATCCAGTGCAACTAGTTGTTTTGCAGAAAATTATGGTTGCCTAACATTTTGACTCATATCAGGCCATGGCATGACTCATTTGATTTGAATACAAATCAGTGCTACTTTTTTTTTTTTCCATCTTTGTATGTAAAATATTTTTATATTAGAATATTTTTTCCCATGCACTTCACAGTAACACACTAATCTGCATGGATCTACCACATTTAATTAAATTAAAGATTGTGGTTATAATGTGATATTGATGTTTGGTGTCTGGGCACCGTATGCCAAATAAATATGGATTATATGCATAATTCTTCAGGCTGTTAGATTATATTTGTCCTAAGAGTTTACTGCACAGCATTGTGCAGCAATACATTTTTGCAGTGCTCCATACAGCTAATGAAAACGACATAACTTGAATTGAGGTGCTTTTTAGATACATGGCAGAAAATTTTAATGGTTCTGATGCTGTAGGGCCAGAAGATTTACACGTAGATCGCGGAGTTTATGAAACTGCAGTGTTTTAGCCACTGCAAGTCCCGTATCTGCGGTTACCTGGTTAGGCGGGGCTTAGCTGAGTCAGCTCTCCTCTCCACACAGACGGTGAAAAACTTTCTGAAACACGGACATCTGTCCAGGAGGCGCAAGGATACAGCAATTACTCAGAAACCTAGACGAGAAGCTAGCTAGCTGCAGACAGTCACGCCTGCTAACTAAACACTTAAATAAATTAATATGTATAAATTATTTAGACACTTAAATAAATTGGTATGAAACAACCCCCACTCTTTTTTGGTAAAACAGTGCTGGAGGTTGCCGCTACAGTTGCAGGAACATAAAAGCAACATCAAAACACTGATGGTCAATATACAGTCCTGCTCACCATTATTGGCACCCATGAAGTTTAAGTACATGTAATGGAATATTTACTGCAGGAAATTCAACAAGTGAAACAATATTTTACTGCTGATAGCTTGTGCTTGATGTAAAACAGCAAATGATAGATAAAAAAAAACATTTAAAAAGATAAACATTATGAGGAAAACAAAGAAAAACATAATTTTTACCATGTCAATTGTATTGGCACCCTTTGCTGCAAATCAGTATGAAAACCCAATTCGGCTCACCTGTTGCAAATCACAAATAAAGATCACTTGTGATGAACTGCCTCCACACATGAATTAACCAATGAATGATGATGTTGGTGCTTTAAAAGCCACCTGTTAGTCCATCTTCACATGTGACAATGGTAAAGACAAAGGAGCTGTCTGAGGACACCAGAAATGCTACTATTTGTAAGCACAAGACCTCCAAGGGGTATAAAGCCACCTACAAAAACCTTGGTATTCCTGTTTCAACGGTGCGTAATGTTATTAAGAAGTTTTCCAGGCATGGAACGGTCAAGAACCTCCCCGGACGTGGAGGGAAGAGAAAAATTTATTACAGAAGTCTTTGACGGTTGGTGCGAATGGTGGAAAAAACACCACGTCAAACATCTAAAGACCAACCTGGAGCAGTCTGGTGTGATTGTTTCAACAAGTACCATACGCCACACACTAAACAAAGTGGGGCTTTATGGGCAGAAGCCAAGGAAGGCCCCATTGCTGAAGAAAAGACATAAAAAAGAACGCTTGATCTTCGCAAAACACGAAGAGAATCTGGACAAACCTCAAACCTTCTGGGACAACTTTTTATGGACAGATGAAACAAAAGTGGAACTTTTCGGTAATTCACACAAACGGTATGTTTACAGACGGCGCAATAAAGCCTTTAAAGAAAAGAACACCATACCAACAGTCAAGCATGGTGGGGGATGTATAATGCTGTGGGGGGTTTTTGCGGCATCTGGTACTGGAGGCCTTGATCGTATCACAGGCATCGTGAAATCAGAAGATTATCAAGCAATTCTAGAGCGAAATGTCTTGCCGAGTGTAAGGAAACTTGGTTTGAGGCGAAGATCCTGGGTCCTCCAGCAAGATAATGACCCAAAGCACATCTCCAAAAGCACGCAGGCATGGTTGAAAGGGAACAAAATGGACTGTTTTAAAATGGCCAGCAATGAGTCCTGATCTCAATCCAATTGAAAATCTTTGGGTGGAGCTGAAATCTGCGATTGGAGAAAGGAACCCTGCAAATTTACAAGAGCTTGAGCATATTGCAAAAGTATGGGAGAGAATGCCACCCGAGAAGTGCAAGAAGCTTATAGGTAAAAAAAAAACCGTCTGGAGGCTGTCATTGCTGCCAAAGGCTGTGAAACCAAATATTAAGGAGGGGTGTCAATTTTAGTGCACGTGCTGCTTTTCTGTTTTGTCCTTTGGAATTAAAATATTTATTTTGAGATGGTAATTGTCTTTGTTAAATTACTTTGGACCTCAGATTGGAAGATCCTTCTGATATAAGTTTTGAACCATTTATTTCTGAAGATATTCACTCAGCTATGCAAAACATGAAGGGTGCCAATAATGGTGAGCAGGACTGCAGATTCCTGTGATGGGTGGAAGGGAAAAAATGAACAAATGTCCTGATCATTATGAAAATGTGCACAAACTTCTTTTTTCTTTTTTATAAGTATTTTCTTTTATGTTAAAAAACGAGATTCTTAGTTTTGCACATTATGTCTGAGTTCCCCCAAAAAAACATGTGAGGGGGGGAAACTTTTTTTAACACCTTGTAAAAACCAATGTTCTGTTCAACCACAGCAGTCTGTTTCAATAGTGATACAGAATAACAAGAAACATTGACCTCTAGCTATTGACATGTTCAAATTTTTTTTTTCCATTTACCCCATAATTACATACTTTTTGGGTTAATAAATGTGGTTAAGATGGAATTCAGGAGGGGAAAAAGTGGATTTTGGAAAAAAAATAAAAAGACATAATTTCTGGAACTTCACACAAAGTTGATACTGGTACTGATTCAGGGAACCTTTTTTTTTAGACAGCTTGTTGTTTTCTTATCAGCTCCTCTAGTGTAAGAGTAACATGGTACTTGACTGGTCCAAACTATTTCAGCATAGGGAGATTATATGGGTTGATAAACATTTCTCTATGTTGCACTCTCTTGCGGTTGCACTGAGCGTTATCAGCCATCTTTCACAGATAATCTAACACCTTGTTTTTCTGAATTTCATTTTCTTTTCACATTGAGAAAACGGGAAGCTGAAAATCTGATCAAACTTTCCGAAAACGTTCTCAGGACAAAACATAAAGATGGCTATAAAGTGACGCATAATATAGATTAATCTATTTTCATCAGACTCGGGGATGAACTACCTTCATCCCTGAGTCTGAGTCTTACCTTGCCAGTGACTGACTACACCTAGTACCAGGTCTGCAATGCACTGACGTACAGGCACCAGGAAATATGACTTAACATTAAGCCACGGTGGTGAAAGGTTTGCATCAGTGCCAAATTCTTTCTCTTCCTGCTCTCCTGGATGAACAGACTTGCTCTCATAAAAGTCTCCAGTCCCAGAACAGGCTCAATCTTTGTCCACAGAATGGACATCTGTTTACAGAGATGTAAATCTGGCAGAGATTCCTGTTATTGATGGCCTCTGAAGACCTCTACCAGACACATACTCTGCATTTTTGCTGTGATGTGTTTATAGAGATTGTTACAAACTGCCTGCACTTTCCTCTCCCCTCCTTACGCCACACACAAAGGTGAGCTTTAATGGAACAAATTCAATTGTCTCTGGAGTGCAGTCGTTGGATCCTTGCTCATTCTTTCCCGGGTTAGTCATCTCTTCCTGCTCCTCTTCGTCCGTTGCTCTCTCCTGGATTAATCTTGTGAGTCGGAGCTTGGCGTCTCTGCGACAGGCCTGATAGGAATTTGAAAAGGGGCTAACTCAATAGCCCGATTGCGCACAAATTCAATTTAATGTTCAAATTCAGAGTCCTGGCTTAGCCTTAAATCGCAGTCTGCATGACTCATGGTGACGGCGTTTACATGTATAAACAGTTCGCTTTTTGAAACCACAGAGACCACCTTCACATCTCTAAACAGTCTGGAAATGTGTCACGCAGCACCTGTTGACAACTCTTGAACTTTTCATACTTCCAGCATTCACCTTCTGCTGTCAACTATTGCCGCACCAGTCATTTCACCAACATTGTGGTCAACAAGGTAACTGAGGAAATTCATTACCATAGCCGTCATCGGTTTGTTTGTGTGTTTTCTTCTTTTTTACTCTCCTGCGGCGGTGAATGCAGCCCCGGTCTGCATGTGTGGCGCACCATCACACTCGTCTAGTCAGAGGGGCATACCTCCAGAGGAAACTGAAGAATTTTAGTCGTGGACCGGGGCTGCAGCTTCCCCGAGTTAAAAATATCCAGCCTGGCGGATATGCTGCTGGTCTGATCGGGTGCTGGGCCCGCACTGAGGGAACAGTTTGGAGCTGAACCCTGCATGAAGCCTCTGTATTGTCTTGAGCTTCCTGTACTCCCTGAGAGGAGGGGGCCGCCGCATTTCACACGCTCCCACTCATACACTACAACCATGCGCGTTAATGCACGTGCGCGTGCCCTGCCGTGTGCGGTTTTCAAACTGTTAGCGCTGTCTTGTTTTCTCCACTGCTGAAAACTTGACATGGGAGTCGTTCCCCTTGTTCTCCATCATTCAGCTTTATAAAGATGAATGCATCCCAGCTTGGCTGAACTTTAGATGTATTCCTGCCGATGAATCAGGAGTCAGAGTTAGCTGTCTTGACAGCACCCGGGTTGTACTTGTCTTTGTCATTTCACACAAAATGTCAGTGTCATTTATCACTGAAGGAAAGTCGTGCACAGTCACCTCTTCCCGTCTCCAGAGAGACAGGATTTATCTGTAAAGCAGGGGGAGCGTTCACTGTCCTGTCAGGGTTAGCCTTAAGGGCTTTGAACTGTGCAATACTAAACAGTGTCAGCAGGATCTGTTCAACACTGTTGTAAACAAAACCCTAATTACAGAAAATTCCTATGCAGATTTTTTTCTGTTCTTCCAAGTTTGAATTAGTCTGGAAAGATATTTACATTTCTAGATATTTTATTTTCCTGATTTGCATATTTTGCTCATCATACTGCCTGAAATTTTTGTTAATTTATTTATCAACCAGCCAGCTAAGTAGCTAGCCATACATCCATCTGCCCACCATCCTTCCTTCCTTCCTTGCTGTCCTTTGTTTTCACAGGGTCAGATGCAACGCCTGAAAACCGTAGAAACACTTGTGGCAAATTCACTGTGAACTTATGTTATTATATTAAAAGATGTGTACAAGTACAAAGAACTGAGATTTAGGAAAAGCATAGAATCTTGATAGTTAGAATTTGCAGGAACCCTGATGAGTTTTGTTCCAACTTAAGAACAATAAAGGCCTTTGTGAAGAATGCTGTGTTGATTTCCACATGTTCTTTTATGACAAAGAACCACCTGATGACCATGCAAAAGCAAAAGAATTATGATATGTTTATGTAATGCAGAACAGTACAACAGCTTTGAATAAGTTTTGAATACTTCAAACTCTTGAACCATGTTCTTCTTTGGTGATTAACTTTCTTGTCGAATAACAGTTCGACCAATGTTTTTGGTTTTTAGAGTATGTAAAAATGTCTTTATTGTCACGAGTATGTACAATTCTCAAACAATTCAATTACAATTAGATGGTAAAATAATTGGAAACCACTATTTTCTACAGAACCTTTGTAAAAACACAGCCTGTGAACCGGGAAGCAGTTACAGTAATTGTGAAAACACAAAAATGAGGTTATCTTGATACACCTTTTGATAATTGAAACACCTCCGGCCTGAAACCAAGAGTAAAACCTGTACTGATTTATCCTGAAAGTGATTTTGATTTGTGTCACACTTTCAGAACTAATATGTGGTCTAAGAAACAGGCCTAATAGAAATCGTGTTAAAACCAACACGTGACACGGTTTACTAACTTCTTTTTATTGTTGTGGATTTGGTCTGCACCTGACGGTGTGTCAGGCTCGGCGATGCGGCAGCTGTAATTCTCTCTCTCTTTCCTTGTGGTTGTCAGAGGCTCCTGTGATAAAATATTGAGTTCTTCTAAGGTCACTGGGGGGAGGCGTACACATCTGACATTTGAACTGGAATAAACCTTTCATTTTTCAGTGACTTATGTACTTTTTTTACAACATTCACGCTGCGGCGAAGCTTCGTGCTCCTTCTTCAACCCCGTCATGTGCTGGAGTGCTTAAACATCTTCAGGGTAAAAGAGCTGTTTTCCCAAAGCACCATGGAAATACAGGAGGCATGCATAGCTGAGAATTGGCTCATTCAGTTGTTTTCTGAGAGTCTGCGGAGGCTGATGATCTATAATCTGATAAACTGCTTTCACTGGTGTTTAATCAGCAAATCATTGCACTGTTGAGGTTGCTCCCCAAACTTTGATTGGACTAATTGATTTTTTTCGGGGGGGGGGGATTGTCCTTTCTCTTTCTTCGCAAGTAAGATGAGAAAGGCAATCAAAGTCTTGGAAAAGTGTGAGTTTGTGGATTTAAAATTACACAACTGTTGCTTTGGTGCCTTCATTGATAACAGAAAATGATTTGCTAATTGGAGCAGCATGATGTGGAGAGTCAGGTCCCCCCTCCGGACATCGGAATATAATGAGGTGCAGCGTGTCATTGCTTAGTTGTTGGTTTGGACTGAAATCATCCGTCTGATTTGAAATGAATAATGCAGCTTAGTTTCCTCTATGTATCCGCATTGTCATTTCTCTGCATTTTCCTTTCCTTTCCGCTCCGACGTTATTCCCTCAGGGATTGCTAAGTTGTCGCAGGCCTGTAAATGGCCCATTGATAACCTGGGTCATCTGAAAGGATGTCCTGTCATTTAGGCACAAATGTGTCCTCAGTGTGCATGGCATATGTTGGGATTGTTCCAAGGCAATTTGGAAGAACCCAGGGTGTTTAGAGGAAGCGGAGGAGCGCTACTGTTGTCGGACGCACAGAAAGTCCCTCATTATTTTATTGTAACTTTTATTAGTTTAACTCACAGCCACAAAAGCACTGTACAAACTTATCTCTGAGATGGACAATGACAGTAGGACATAATCTGCAGCCGAGCTCAGTCATTGTACAGTGGATAGAGGAGGCTGTGAAGTGGACTGAGTCTCTACAGTCGATGCTGGAGAGCTTCCAGGGATTGTGGGTTTGAAGGGCTTTCCACACTGAGGTTACGGTCACTCTGGTCTTCCTCCTCTCTTGGTGAAGGATGTAAGACTAAACCTCAATCTGGATGGCCGTAGTGTTTATGTACACAGCGCAGTGCCCTTGTGCTTTTGATGTACTTCAGTAGTATTTAGTAGCTAGATTGAACAGCACTTTGTTTCAGAAATGACACAGATTCTCTTCAGCTTAGAAAGACAATTTATTTGTTTCTTTCACTGGCACATTGAGAAGTTATTGTGCAACTTGGCTATCCCATGAAAGCGATCCATTTTTACTTTTTTTAATCCGTTTTACTCCTTAGAGCTGGAACTATTAACCGACTAATTAATCAGATTGTAGATAAATTGCATTAACATAGTTTTGTAGTGCCAATGACGGGGGGGGGGGGGGGGGGGGGAGGAAGCCCAGCTCAGAAAAAAAAGAAAAAAAAAAAAAAAAAAAAAAAAAAGACAGCCCCGCCGCACTCCTCCGACTAAAAAAAACCAAAA
>CAEGAE010098109.1:0-22665 GCA_903067095.1 Girardinus metallicus
TTTTTTTTTTTTTTTTTTTTTTTTTTTTTTTTTTTTTTTTTTTTTTTTTTTTTTTTTTTTTTTTTTTTTTTGCTGTGCGTGTGACTAGTTATCCCCATAAGAGGCTGCGTATTCTTTCTGCATTATTTATCCTCCCTTTTCATCTGAACAGTTCTATTTTCGGACGATCATTTAATGTCCTGCCCCAGGTTGCGTTGCGCCGAGGAGCGGCATGAATCAGCTTCGGGACGAGGCCTTAATATCGTAAACACATGTGCGCTTCTCATCAGATAAAGCAAACAGTTCTGAAGAAAAGACCTTTTATCAGCGAATGCACACAGAAGACGTGGCTGAAAGTTGATTTGGTGACACAGGAAAAGAGAGAGAGAGAGAGAGAGAGAGAGAGCGAGATCAAATTACTGCCCTGTGCAAAAGTTTTAAGCCAACTCAAATCCCTTACTGTTTCCCTCCAGTCATCCAGATTTTCCTGCGGTCCTTTAAAACATTGATCAACAGATCTCAAGGCCTTCTGCACGACTTTCATCGTTTTTTGTTTCACACTTTTCTGACCTGACCGTGACTGCATGCTGCTAAAAATACCAGGAAAGTAACAAATCTCCTCAAAGTTGAATGTGAAATAATATGTTCCTTGTTACGGAGCCTATCATGCGTTGTGCAACAATGATGGGTTGTCCTTTGTAGTTTGGATGAATGAATGATTTATAGGTAAGGCTGAGGAACTTAACAAATAAACGAAAAAGAAAATTCCTCAGAGAATGATCTGGTACTGGAGCTTTTGCTTTTCTTTCTTCTTTTTTTTTCTCTTTTTAACTGCTCTGCATAATTTATACTGCTTGAATTTTTTTCAAAGTAATATTGTAACAACATAACTTTTCCTCTTGTTTATACAACTACTTCCATTCAGGTATATTAGCTGCCAACGTTTTGTTTTTGATACAAAAAGTTGGAGTTGATGTATTTGTAGGAAATAAGGTTTGTCTATCCAACATTAACCCGTCTGTATTTCTGTTCCAGGCAGGTTGGTGGAAAAACTAAAGTAGAAATAAATTATGCAAAACAATATACCAACAGCAAACTATCATAGATAATCATGATAAGTCCAGACACACAACTCAACAAGACAAAAAATAAATAAATAACGACAAAAAGAAGCAAAACAAACGATTTAAGGAAAGAAAGGAAACACAAACATAACATGAACTTGTCCTCCACTTTCCTCAGTTTCTTCAGAACTAACAGGAAGTAGCCATCAAAGTCCATTGACCAAAAAAACTGTTTAAAGCCCTATTGATCAAACCTCCTTTAAAAATATCGCAATAAACTGTTTCTCATTGGGTGTGTGTGGTGCTATGTCGTTTAAAATTGTACGGTTTCTCATTGAATCTTCTCTTATTGTTGTAATCGACTTCCTGTTCCTTCACAACTTGCGTAGGCAGGTCAGTCTCTTCAGACAAGCTTCGACTACCTGCATGCGGGCAGCATGTCTCCTTTTGCTCCAGAAACTCCAGTCTGTAATTGACAGACATTTAGTTTACAACTCTTTCTCACGACTTTGTCCGTTTGCCGTCTCCCTACGTTTGGTCCGCTGCCACCATGTGTCAGGTTCCTGCTTTCACCACATAGGAATCAGAGCCAAAGCCAATATCAATAAAGCTAAAATATGAAATATGAAACACACTGGAGGAGTCTGTTAAAAATTACATTTTAACAGAGTTTGATAATTTTTTTTTAATGACGGATAGTTTCTATAATTAAACAAAAACTAGTTAAACATGAGTGGTTAAGTACACTTATGGAGCAATGTGTGTTTAAAGTGGAGAGTTTGGCGTGAATTGGCAACTCGGGGTCAGAGCTAAACGCACAAATCTGTGAGGAGGCGAAGCGATAGTTCACCACACCTGTGTTTACTGCTGTCTTTCTACATTTTAAGAGCGAGAAGAACGCTCTGTGTCGGCGTGTATTTTTGTGGCTGTCAGAACAGCGGCGCAGAAAGAAGCATTCGGCATTTGATGGGACCTCCAGGTCTTCGCTCATCTTCCTTATTGATTTTCTCTTGCTTTCTGTTTTGCGCTCCCAGGGGAGAGGATGTCTCAATCGGTCCCGGCTGACGAAAGGAGAAGCTGAGAAATAGAGAAACAGATCGAGGATGAGGGGAAAGACAGAGAGAGAGAGAGAGAGAGAGAGAGAGAGAGAGAGAGAGAGCAAGAAAAAAAAAAGATGAAGGAGGAAGCGGAGGCCGAGGCTGATTGCCGAGGCTCCGGCCGACCCCTGGCCTTGATCGTGACCTGGGAGGTTGCCCCCGGAGGTCAGAGGTTGTGTGAAAGTGCCACCGCGGCGATTCACTCCACTGCTGGGTGATGATGATCTTATGCAGCCTCCCCAGCCTGTCTGACATGATCAGCGTTGCGCTCCTGCCTGCGTCTCCCGAGGGCCTCGCATCCGTCTCTAACCGGGCCACACGAGGCCCGCTAAAAGCACCTTACAGGCAGAGTCGACGAGCAGCAGGAACGGGGACACGAGCGGAGAGAACAGGCGAGGCCACGAGACAGAAAGGCTGCTTCATTTCATCCCCTATAGCTCCAGCTGGGCTGCTGATCCTGCTGTATAATGGCACTGACACGATGAATGTGTTTATTTTCTCCGTTTTTAGACTTTACTCAAGTATGCAGGAGCTGATGAGGCTTTTTTTCTTTTTCTTTTTAAATCTGTGGGGTGCCGACAAGTTCGTTTCGAAAACACTAAATCTTACCGGGTAGTTTTGGTCGAGTTTCTCGTGCGAATATCTTGAAATGAGACAAAACTAACTTGAGAGTGACCTTTCAGTAAGAGTTGAGAGCTTGTTTTTAGTAAATAAATCCTTATTTTTTTTATTTAAATGCAGATTATTTCACTTATAACAAGACATTTTTCGCACATAATTGAAATGATCTGCCAGCAGAACTAGCACCTTTTCATCAATATCAAAGAATTATCGACTTAAAACAAGATCGTATATTTGGCTGATTTTACTTGTAAGTTAGTTTCGTCTTATTTCACGCGGACTAAGATTTTTTTAAAGGTCTTGCACTAGAAAATAGACCAAAAATACTTAAACTTTTGTGTTCCTGCTGCTGTTTGCCTCATGTGTAGAACTGTACACGTGAGGCACAGATCGAGCCATTTACGGCACATGTGCATACGAGACGTCCATTGGCCGATTAATCACTGTGTTACTTGCACCGAGCGGCCCTCCTGCTGCTTCAGAGTTGTTCAGATACTGCTGAAGTTCGGCTGAAGCCTCCACAGAGGCCGTGTGTTAAATGCAGAGCTGAGACGCTGCAGCTTTTCCCCGTAGACTCGTATCGCTAACTAAGTCTTTCCACAGTTAATTCAAATAATTCAATATACTCAAAAGATGGGATTTTCAGCGAAGCAGAAGCAACAAAAATAAATCATGGATCGTTTTATATCTTCAAAGCAGAGGTTACACTTTTTTGTCTTTTTCTTTTTTTCCAACTTTCAGTTGACAAATATCTGTCTGCATCGGCGTCCTTCAAAACGCAGAAGTGCGTTTTGAGGTTTGATCCAGACCTGTTTAAGGTTTTCGCTTCCCGTCTTGCTATGCAAGCATTTTTACTGGATTTCTGCAATTCCTGCTTATTTGTCACCGTTTCCTATCATCAAGCTACACTAAGTAGTTTTGAAATTGTTCTTTTTTATTTATTTTGGGGAAAAAAAAACTTTGGCAAAAAAAGTCACACGCAGCCTCATCTGCTACAGCTGTTTGGAAAGTTTGCTAGGCGTACCCAGGCCTGAGTAGCGTCTGACATGTAAAATCAAGAATACACTTAAGATGAACCTACATGACAACATGAAGTAGGCTAGAAGATCTCAGAAACATCACATCGTGTACCTATTCAAACAGTTTAAAAAAAAACAGCTGGAAGTAAACAATGTCATTGACATTTATCCTTAGTTTAAATATTCGTGCTTCTATTAATGTTCACTTTGCTCACTTTTCCCACTGTGGGACATTAAAGGAATTTTTTATTCCCGTCTATGAGTTTGGAAGGAGTTACCAAGTCATTTCTGAGTTTTTGGGACCACAGAGAACCACAGTGAGAACTATTATCTGTAAATATCTAAAACATGGAGAAATAATTAATCTTTTCTGGAATGGCTGGCCTACTAAAATTAATATATCGACAAACCATCCAGGAGGTCAGAAAAACCCAGAACAACAACAACTAAAGCTCTGCGGCGCTCACTTTCCTGAGCTAAGGTTGCGGTTTATGATTCAACGGTAAGTGAGAGTTTGGGGGAAAATACTTCCATGCAAAGTAAAAGAACCACTGCTGACTAAAAAGAACGCAAGGGTCTGACCCACATTTGCCAAAACAATATTTTGGTGATCCACAAAACTTTCAGGAAAACATCCAGAGGATTACAGAAACAAAAGCAGAACTTTTTGTGGCGTAAAACCAAGATACTCTTACCAATAGTCAAACACGGTGGCGGCAGTGTGTTGGTACGGGCCCCGCCGTACGACCCGCCATAACTGACTGCAGCACAAAAATCTTGTTCCCGATAAATCCTGAAGAAGAATGTCCGCCCACACGTTTTTTGACCCGAAGATAAAGAACTCTGAAAGCTTTTGGACTGCAGCCTAGTCAAAGCCTCGACCTGAATCCAGTGGAGGAGCAGAGAAGTGAACTTGGACAGAAAATTGCTCCGTGTTGAAGTCAAAACATTTCATTTCAGTCTAATATTAAAATGAAGTTCTGAGCACTGATTACGTTCTAACCCAACCAGTGTGAGCTTCTGTGATCATTTCACAACTCCTCACTTGGTGTTTCCTAATCTATTGTGGGATCTTGAGCCCAAATAGAGGAAGTGCTGCTTTAAATTAAACTGAACTGCATGGGCCATGCACAGCACCGGCATAAAAGTTGTTCTTTTTTAAAAGCTTCGAATGAAAGACTGAATTTTCTTATTCGGTGGCATGTAAACGGGGCATTTTGTGTTACTAAAATGAGACAAAAACACAATGACACTCAACTTTTAGCATGTAAAACCTTTAGTCTGCCTCATGTTTCTGCAAAGGGGGCATTTTGTACAACCTATATATATATATAAAAAACCACACACACTAAAATTTAACTTTTAGTCTGCATCATGCCCAAAACACGATCATGCGCCTGTGTTGACTCAAACTTTTGAATTCATCCTGTGCTTAATTCCCTGTTTTATTCGAAGCCACGTCTAAGCCACAAAATGTATCACGTTTCTTTCTGTGTGCCTCCTTGTGTAATGGTTGCAGATAACTATACAAATACAGCATAATGGACACATTGCAGAGCTACTAAGCTTGTAGGGATTATCTCAGACTCGTATTTCTGGTTTGGCTTAATGATAGGTAGCGTCACCAGTCAGGGGCCAAGCCAGGGAAGCGCTGATTAACAAAGAGAAAGAAATGACAGGATTAAACAGTGGAATCATCAGCTCATATGCAACTAAAGGATCAGCAGTCTTTGTGCAGATGAATTATAGAAAGTATATACGAAGAGGAATTGGGCGCACGTTGTAAATCACGCCGCCGCCATTACGTCTTAATGATTAAATCAACACGTATGCATCTGTTTTTCATGCAGCCCGCGGTAATCCAATGCGTTTTATAAAACGCATGTGACCGGCTGCCGTTGATGATGAGAAAGCCCGCAGTGGGCCTTTTAAATCACTACATTATACCCATAAATGAAGTATGAAATAAGGCACAGCTATTTAGGTTGCATATCAGAATGAACGGAGCCTTATTCATGCTCCAGGGAGGAGACACAAACAGCTTCAAATCAAATCAAGTAATGGCCTGAAAGGCGAGGTAGTTCCAGGCACAAGAATGCCCACCTTTGTGTCCGCACACATGCTGCAAAAGAGGTGTTATTATCTATGGCAAATTTTCCTGTTATTTTTGGGTGAGTACAATTAAAGTGCAGCGGCTGTGAAGAAATTGGAGGAAAAAATAAAGCTCTGAAATATTTTTGGTGAACGCTCTCGGCCTTACATATACATGTATAAAAACAATAAAAAAAATAATAATAATGTAAAAAAAAAAAAAAAAAAGCGTGAACACGGGCGTGGATTTTCCACACTGCAGGCCCTGACACACTCGCAGACACACATGCGCCGTGGAAGTTTAAATTTGGGAAGCCACAGAGTGCTAAAAATGAAAACAATGTGTGCAGCAGATGTGTCACCTTGATAAACCTGAAGCGGCTCAGCTCGGGCTCGGGTGGAGGCTGCTGCTGCTGCTGCTGCTGCTGCTGGTGGTGGTGGTGCTGTGGTTTTTTTTACGTTTTAAAGGTGAATTAGGCAGAACAGTGTGACGCAGGAATCCGGGGCAAACTATGCATACAGTGTAATTAGATTCTTTACATATTTCTCTTGGGCACGTCGACACGCTGAGAGGGTCAGAGGACGTGGTCTGCAGGAGTGACGCCCCCCAGTGGGGGGGATGGTGGGGGTTGTGGGGGGAGGATGGGGGCAGCCGGGGTTCAGTGCACTGCTCAAGGTCGCTTCAGCAGCGGAGCTGGATTCACACTGACAGTCTGACCACAGCCTGGCCTGCTGCAACAAGACTATTGGACAAACTGATGCGTGTAGTCGAATCCCTGGCTTTTAAATGGCTTAGCTGAATTACTGTACTCACAGAAAATCACATGTTTAAGGCGACATTTCTCAAGTTGCGTTCAAGTCCGTCCCGGCGGCAACAGCCGTGAATTAGTCCGCCTTCTTGTCCCTCATGCGCACTATTTCTTATTTAGGAGAACACGCTGTAATGAGTTGCAACGTTTAATTTTTAGTTGGCTGTTTTGAAAATGCTGCTGAAGACACCTGTTCAGTTTTGCTTGAGGTTAATAATAAGTCATTATGTTTCATCTTATTTGAGAAGCTAACAGGTTAGCAAAAACAATCAGCAATGTTTTCTTCTCACTATCCCCTTTATGATTGTTTATTTTCTATGAGTTATTAAATTCGATTATGTGAGCACTATATGTTTCTTTTTATAGGCTACATATGTCTATTCTTCACTATTTTTGGAATTTTAGAATCTAATAAGAAATACATATGTATAACACAAAACGTTTTCATGACCCTTCACTTTTTCCACATTTTGTTGTGTTACAGCCTTATTCCAAAATGCAGTAAACTAATCTCTTCCCTCAAGATTCTACTCACAAATATCTCATTATGACAACGTGGACAAAAGTTTTTGAGTGTTTGTGCAAATTTATTTGGAATAGAAAACCAAAAATTCACATTCACATAAGTATGCACAGACTGTTTTCAATGTTGTATTGATCCACCTTTGGCAGTAACCGTGTGTGAGACCTTGGCCGTGCGCTTTGGGTCATTGTCCAGCTGGAGAATGAACCATCGCGCCAGTCTTGGCGCTCAGGTCAAGACACTGAGCGCCTCTGGATACTGCTGTATTTATCTTTCCCTCTATCCTGACTGGTCTACCAGCTTCTGCGGCTGCAGAACATCCCCACAGCATGATGCTAACACTACCATGCTTCACTGTAGGGATGGTGGAGTTTCCTCCCAACGTGACGCCTGGCATTCCCACCAAAGAGTTCAATCTTTGTCTCATCAGACTGGAGAGTTTTGTTTCTCATGGTCTGAGAGTCCTCCAGACGGGTTGCCATGTTCCTTTTATTAAAGAGCAGCTTTTGTCTGACCGCTCCACCATACAGGGCTGACTGCTGCAGTCCTTCTGGAAGGTTCTCCTCTCTTCACAGAGGAACTCTGGAGTTCTGATAGCATGACCGTTGGTTTCTTGGTGTCCTCCCTGACTATAAGGCCGTTTTTCGCCTGATTGCTCAGTTTAAATGGCCAGCCAGCTCTAGGAAGATTCATTCACCAGTGATGGAGCTCATTGGGACATTCAATGCAGCTGAGCTTTTCCTGGATCCTTCCCCAGAAAAAGCTCAATTTGAGCTTCAAGTATAAAGTATTCAGCAAAGGCTGTGAATACTTGTGTTAATGTGATTCTTTTTTAGAATGTTTTTGTTTTCAATAATTTGCAAAACTTCAAAAAAATGTTTTCTATGTTGTCATAATGGGCTATTTGAGGTTAGCATGTTGAGGAAGGCATTTAATTTAGTACAATTTGGAATAAGGCTATAACATAACAAAATGTGGAAAAAGCAAAGTGCTGTGAATACTTTCCAGCTCTGTACATACATTTATGTTTGGTGTTTCCTGACTAAACTACAATTGCTTTCTGAGTTCTCCATCCTGTTGGATTTCTTGGTTAATGTGTCTTTTTTATGTGTGGGTGTCTTTCTGGTCTGTTTCCTTATAGTGAGGATGTACAATGCTGAATTCGGGCTAAATTCATGTTTATGTGAGATGAAGGGCAGTGACTAACTGCTGTGTCCAAAAAGGACCAGTCTAATACTAAATGTCACATTTAGCTTAAATGTGAAATTTATCGGGATTCTGTTGAAGAAAATCTTATGTTGTTGTTTTTTTCTTTGAGCAAAAGCCTGCTAATTTCCAATTTTTCCAAATCTTTTTGGATCAACCGTTTAAAAGTATTTTTACTCCATGCACTTTTCCACATTAGGTCACACTACAACCACAAACTATACTGTTTTTTTTTATTTTATAATTATTTGTGATAGACCAACACATAGTAGAACATAACTGTGAAGTGGAAGGACAGAGATACGTGTAAGAAATCACGTATCATGTATCATTTTCCTTCCACTTCATGGTTATGAACTGCCGTGTGTCTATACAATACAATCCCCATAAAAATACATTGAACTTTGCGAATGTGATGTGGCAGGATCAGGGGGAAACAATTATCCCAGGAAGACGCAAAGACAACTACAATCAGATTGACTGGAAAAAGTAATCAATGAAGAGACTAAAATGACTATAAAGAGATTTAAACGTGGAAAAACGGGGACACAATAGGACCATAAAGAAAAGCCAAAATGGCCATAAAGAGACAATAAAAGCAAAGAGCTGTTAAGTGAAGTGATCTCCAAAAATACCTGTAATAAAAATGAACAAAACAATGCTAGATATAAATATCCTTGAAAGGCAAAAGCATACCTGCACTATGTGTTACAAGTATGAACTAAATGCGCAGTTAGTTCTCTATGAAGACTATATAGTGTGGAATGTGTAGGAGCCTAAACAGAATCTGATTGTAGGATCTTCCAAAGCTACTGCTCACCACAAACTTCATTAATGGTCCCTTTAAATTGTCCTCATTTGTACATTTTACATCCAATCATGTGAATGTTAATGTTTACAATGAGAAAGAAAAAAAATCTGCCTATAGAAAACAAGATAAAGCATTAGTAAAATATGCAATATTGCTTACATTTCAGATGGCAATGGTGTGTACACTGGTGGCACTTTGAACTACGCTTTCTTTTAGATAGAATGCTCAAAATGCTTAAATCATGTTTTTTTCTGCCCCCTTTTTAAAAATTTTTGATGTTGCATTTAGAGATTATAAATTAAAACTAGCTACATTTTGAAAATAATGTATCATTTTCCTTCTACTTCACATTCATGCATCACTTAGAGATGGCCTACCAGATAGACATCAGTAAATATATTGAAACTTGTCGCTGTAAGGTGACAATATGTAACAAAGTTCAAGGGATATGAACTTGAACTTTGGAAGGTTCTAATGATAAGCAAATGAAAACATCAAAACTTATTCCTGCGCATTTTTATTTCAGTTTAACAAAAATCACTGTAATTAAGTGCTAGTTTGGTTGTTTACCTGTAATTTCTCAATGTTAATAAAATGCTATTTAAGCAATTATAATGGCGTTATTAAGGTGACATTCCTATGAGCTGAGTCCGCTCCACATAGCAGCTGTCTCCGGAGCAAGTGGCGGTTGCGATCCAGTCCGGGTCTTCCGGCAGCCCAGTCCTCGCCACTGAACTCCAACCCCCGCGCTCTCTATCAGCATCTCATTCCTGTCTCAATATGTCTCAAGATGGCGGCCAATGCAGGATCGATGTTTCAATATTGGAAGCGCTTTGACTTACAACAACTACAGGTCAGTTCAACCTCCCTTTTAACCGCCTAGCCCTCGTCTTCTTCTGCCGCTTTGCCGCTCTCCGGGGGCTGCGTTTTGTGTTTTTATGTCGGCGGCCGCCTCGTAGGCTGTTTCGGAAGAGAATCCAGGACCTCTTCCTCACATTGATGAAAGTGGCTCTCTCGCTGATCAGAAATTGATCCTCTTTGTTCAATTCAACATCGATCGGACACTGCAACCGGGCAAGCCGGGCGACGCCGCGGGGGGATGCGCCGAAATAAAAGCCAAACGGCGGGGCTTTGGCGTTGGGGAAAGGAGAAGGAGCTCTCGGCTGGCTATCTTTATTGCGTGTTGTTCAACTTTTACCGGAGCGAGTAGTAGCTGTAGTTAGCCGCGACGCTTTAGCCGCTGTAAGGTTGGATAATTTGGGGGAAGAAAAAAATAAGTGCGACTCATTATACGGTGGCGCTGTGGTGACACCAACCGTTGAGACCCACAGGAGCTCTTTGGGCTTTTTATGCTGTTTTGCTGACACATTTTTAGTAAGTTTCGGACCCGTTTAGCAACCTTATCGGCTAACGGTTTTGGAACAGTTTATATGGAAGTCGTTTCGGTGATTATGCTTGATGAGCTCGGCCGTTTTTCCCCCTCTTCTGTCGGCATTCACACTTCACAGTGAGTTTTTTCCTTTTTTTTTTTTTTTTTTTTTTTTAACAGACATTGCCACGTCTGTGGAAGTGGACAGGACGGGACAGTTAAGAACGCGAATGTTAGAAATGTGACAGATTGACCTTGTAATTATGGTAAACTCCTTAAAAATGTACCTCCCTCATCCTCTTAACACCCTGTGCGCTCCACGCAGGGGATATGAAGGAAAAAAAAAAAAAATACGTATTGGGCCTGAATACATTAGACCATGTTTGACCTATCACAAGACGCGCGAGACAATGGCACTGTTGTTTTTTTTTTTTTTTTTCCCGTGGCATTTAACACGCGTTGCTGAATTTCAAATCATCATTTATGAATATTAGCTACCCGCTCGCCCGTCGTCATTAACATAAAGCAGGCATTATGTGGACTGTAGCCCCGATTGTTCATACATTATTTTGAAGGCTGCACAAGCTTTGGGTTTTTAAACTTTTATTTGGGTCATGATGCCCTGATGACTGGGTAGACAAAAGGACAGTGAGCAAGTCTTCCCCAGCGGGCTTTGTGTTACACTTATGCCACATCATCAAGGCTTCACTTCTCCTATTTATTTGATCCTGTTTGGTCCTCCTACTCGTTGCCCCCTTGTTCATGCATTATGTAAAAAAAACAAACAAAAACAAAACAGACAGCTTTCTCTTGTCTTTCCTCACTATCTATCTATTAGGCACAGTGGCAGTCCGTGCATGACAGACTCCCTGGGCAAACCCCTTCTTTGAAGCCCCCCCCACACCACCCAAGAATCTGTTACTGATGTGTAATGATTTAATGTGCAGTTAATTAGTCTATATATTTTATTTTTCATGTTTGTCTTGATCTTAAAAGACCCATTTATTAAGTAAATATAGAATTTTTTTTTTTTGTGAGCAAATGCTTTATTTTGAAGGATTCGTTTGGTGTACATTGAATCTGTTCAACCTGAAACATTTTTTATTTTTGTTCAGAAGCAGTTGAGTTGATTATTAGACGCTATGCTTTTATGCTTACATCATGGTAACCTTGTAATTCATTTCTTTTTTCTTTTTTTTTTTTTTTGGTTCGGATTTCAAAAGTACTGCCTGACTTGCCTGAAGATAACATTCGCTTGTCCTTGCACAAACTCCTTCTAGAAACGCGTGTTTTTATCAACTTTCTGCCTTTCTCAACAGTGCGGATTTACACAATGCAGGAGAGAAAAACTATTTACTTTATTGATAAATTGAAGAGTTGCACCAAATAGTCGTCCGGGGCTTTTAATAGCCCGATTTCCCCTTGATACTGAAAAAAGATTTTATTTTTCATTCAAATGCTTTGAATCTGCCAAAAAAAAAAAAAAAAAAGCCAAAAACAACTTTTTACTTTGGTCTGTAAATGCACAACCAAGTGGGAAGTTCTTTGAGGCATAAATGAGGGCAATCTTCCTTTAAAAAAAATAAAAATTCTCTCTGATTTTAAAGGTACGACCTGTCAGAGAACCTGCAGCACGTTTTCTGTTTTCATCGTCGTCGTGAAAAGATCGGAATCGGCCACCATCGCAGCCGACTAGTCAGATGACTAGGAAAAGGCTGATCATGGCATCTCCGCCGTGCATCACCCCTCCTCCCCTTCCCAACATCCTTGACTTCCTCTCCTCCCCCTCCCTTCCTTTTTTTTTTTTTTCCTCCTCCATTTTTTTTCTCCTTGTTCTGGCCCTTCACCCTGCTCTCACCTATTTTGCCCTGTCTGAACTACTATAAGTGTGTGTTTGAAAGAGCTGGTCTGGGATCTGTTGTTGTGGTGTTATGTTTCTTTTTTTTTTTTTTTTGTTCATAGATTGACAGCCAGCATGGACAGTGGAGGCACTGCCAGCAGCCAGGACATAAAAAATGCATCGCATAAGTTTGCGATAAAGCCCTGGGTAATTATGGCAAAGGCCCCTATCACAAGCGATTAGTCAGGACAGTGAATCTGAGCGTGTGCAAAAAAAAAAAAAAAAAAGGGGTTGGCGGTTGGCAGGCCTGTCTGCAGGATAGAAATCAGCCGGAGCTGGTGCGCCGTGCATGAGTGTGTGTGTGTGAGCGTGTAGAACCGCTCAGAATATTCACTTTCTATTATTGATGACATCTTATTTACTCTCCCTCCCACTGAGAGGCTCCTAGAGGAAAGCCTTCAGAGAACAACCTTTTCTTCTTACCCCCCTCCTTACTCTCCCCCCCATTTTTTTTTTATTATTATTTTTAAGGCTAATATGTGGCTGGCATGATATGATCAAAACCAACGCACGGCCTCGTCAGCCCGGTCGACTCCTCCGACGGACGAGACGGGACCGCACACATACACACAAACACACACACAACTCGTGCTCGTCGCCTGTTTTTTCCTTTCAGGAATGTTTTCTTTCTTGTTTTCCCTATTTGAAGATGAAACTCCAACCCCAGCCGGGATGTCAGTAGCTTTAAGCAGTCGTGGCGTCTGTTCCTCGCTCCAAATGCTGATGTTCATTAAAATCTTATTTGATCAGTATGTCCCATTCCCTGTGTGGGAAAACGAGCTAGGTGGTTGTTAGAGGACAGAGAGTGCTTTGAAACAGCACAGTAAGCTGTTAAGTTGTCTCTGTGTGATTTTTTTTTTCTTTTTTTTTCTCTTCTTCTTCTTCTCCCCCTTCACCAACCACCACTACAAACACAAATGGGTGCAACTGTGAGGCTTTTAGCAAGGTCTTGCACACTTGCAGAGTGGATCAGTGATTCAGAGATGATGGCAGGGTGACAGTGAATTACAGATGGAGGAGGTTTTAACGTCTGTAATCCCTCTCTGTCCATTACAGAGTTGAGTTTCTTTAGAGGGGAGGGGGATCATCACTTTTCGCTCCTGTTTTTTTTTCTTCTTTTTCTTTTTCCCCTCTTTTTTTTTGTGTGTGTATTTTCTAAGACCTAGTCAAGCAGTTCGCCGGAACGTCGCATGTCTGTTTGAGAAATGACTCTTCGTTACAGACGCTCCTTAATAAGACGCGGGTGAATAGCCGTGCCCGAACCTATGGCTTGTAATTTTTTAATTTATTTTTTTTTTTTTTTCTGCAAGTTGAGAAAATTAAGAACAGACCGCTCGGTTACACGCAAATCCCAGTTTAGGCCTAATAGCCCCACGTCTCACCTCGTAATATTTCCTTGGGGAAAAAAAGGATAAAAAAAAAAACGCACCCCAGATGCCACTTTTGAGAGGAAAAAAAAAGAAAGCGAAATAGTCCGGCGCTTTAGCGCGAAGCTAAACAGCGACTCGAAGGGGGAAATTGATCCGGACGCTGTTCTTAATTCACCACCTCCTAATGGGTAAATTTAGGAAAAGGGTTTTGTAAACCGACCCCGGAGCTGCGGCCGGTGGCAACCCGAGTGGTATAAATCTCTCAACGACTGGCTCGCTGTTGTCTGCAGGAGTTTTAGTGTTAATTTATGAGCTGGTCGTCTGAACCCACTGGCGGGATATTTTTACCCCTCTTGTTGCTGCACAGGCCGGGGGAGCACGGAGCGACGGTGGGGGAGTTGCGGGGCATCACGTCATGGTTTCACCGTAGCCAACTCGCTGCTCTGCCCAGTGACAGAACCTGGCATCGGGACTGAAGTTTCACTGTGTGGTGCTGAGCGACTAAGCATGAGTCAGAGAAAAAAAAAAAAAGAACAAGTACATGTCAGGTCTCCAGTCTGTCCTTGGGTCCGCTCTTGGAGGGTCTTTGTCCTCTGTCTGTGAGGTTTTACTGTGAAGGCGTCGGGGACGTTCATGGAGAAGAGGGCAAAGAAAAAAACCCACTTTTCATGTTTACCATATTGGCCAGTATTTCTAGGCAGAGGCTGTCCTGAAAAACTTCTCACTTTGCTTCCATTTCTAAGAAGTTTCTGCTTAGTCTACCCAACCTGCAAATGATGTCGGAAGAGACCCAATCGATTAAATGTTTTCGAAAAATATTTCACTCAGTTTAAAGTACTTTAATCAGACTTCAGAACAACTGTAACTTTGCTCTGTCTTGTCTGAATATTGTAAAGAGCTGTCCATAGCTGCAAAAAACTCAGATAGAAGATAACCTAATTAGTTAGGGATGCAGCGATCACATGTTTCCTGGCCAATAACGATTTCCGGTCGTCTTTGTGGCCGGAACCGCCAATTCCAATTTGGACTGAATCCCAATATGTTTGTAAAAGTAAGAAAGAATGTGCTTCCTGCTCTTTGATAGTAGTGGTATTAAGTCTCACAGAAAACAAGGTTCTTCTTCTTTATGCGCCAAATTATATGTCCCTAAACTGTATCTGGTTTTTATTTAGAAAATCAGAAACAGATTTAAAAATGATCAAAAACAGGATGGGGCTGGCTGGATGAGTGCAGACAGGGAAAACTGATTCTGACTACTGACTGAAGCATCTCTAGTAACTTATCAGTATTGAAAATTGTCAAGAAAGCTCTAAAATGACAACAAAGTACTACATTGGTTGATACTTTCAGGGGTTATAGTAAAAATGGAAAAGGCTTGCTGTGGCCAAAATGTAATTTCTTAGCACTGTTTTTTTTTTTTTGTTTAGATTGTTTTTCAGTAGTTGCTTATAACATAAATACACATTTCAACCCATTTTTTAAGGCACAGCACCCCTCCATAGTATTTGCTGTTGCTTTAATAACTTGTGTAGTAGTAGTTGTAGTAATATTTGATCACAAGCAACTGTTTCCCTCATTAAATAAATGCAAATCCCTACAGAAATCTGAACGCTAGATGTTTCAGTAGTTTGACAGAGCGTGTTAAATAATATTTTGGCAGTTGCTGTATCAGTAAAATCAATAACATCTGTTATAACTCTTTATAGACTTCTATCTGTTTGTGTGGTAGTTGCCGGGATCATAAGCTAGCAAGTAGAGGAAATAAAGCTACAAATCAGCTCACTTGTTCTTATTTATTTATTTATTTTTTCACTAAAATGTGGCTGTAGTCGATCAAAATGCCTGACCTGTACGTATTTTGCTCCATAACTTTAAATATCAAACTCCCGCCGATGAACCTCTCCTCCTCCTCGACCAGCTAGCAACAAGAGGGGAGAGGGGAGAGGGGCAGTTTCCTGAGGCCTAATTCCAAGTGGCAGGCTTTACTTCCAGACCCACTCGGAGTATCCCTCACCTACAGCATCATAGAGTTTCATCGTGTCTCATGACAGAGGCATAGCATACATTACCGTGCTGCTCTGTATTCATGCATTGCCGAAGCTAGTTCTCCTTTTGAGTTGAAATCTACACTTGTGGTGTGCTACTGAGCGTAAGAAGTTAGCCAAAAGTTCATATTTTCAAGTGAAAGTGTGGTGGCATAAGAATAGAAAGAACAGTGGCAATATCTTTGCCAATATGTCTTGATTACTTTTGTTTATTTGGAAAAACTGTATGATGACAACACAGTTAAATCAGATGTTTGCAGTTAAGAGCTAGGTGGATTCTAAGTTCTCAGAAGTGTAGAAATATATGCCGTGTACTTTAAATAATTAGGCCTTTCTTCTTTTTTTTTAAACTTTAATTTTTAAGTTTTGTGAAGACAAACAAACAAAACAGTGAACAACAGTCTGGTAAGTAATTAGACCTTTCTACCTTTCAGGTCCTAAGCGCTTCACTTTCTAAAACTATCATTTTATATACCAACTATGTCTTAGACCTAGTATTATCAGATAATGGTTTGAAAATAATTTCTGTTTCAAGCTTTTTAAAAGCCAAAGTGAAGAGTTGTACCTAATGTTTTAAGGAAAAGTTAGATAAAAGAGCTCTTGTTAGGGAGAAATTACCTTTTGACATTTCTCTGCCTTTGCGTTATCAAGTTACGAGAAGTTCATCAGTCAGTAAAATACGTCCTGTTTTGTAGCGGTGCACTTATCAGACATTTACTTCCAGAGACCGATTTCAGGTTTTCTATCATGTCTGACCTGCTCCTGATGCGTGTAAACTAATCATTCAATAGTCAAATGTAAAAAAAAAAAAAAGACTCTAAAAGGGAAGTAGAGCTGCAGGTTGCTTGATACAGGTATTAGTATCAAATCCCAGTGAAAACAAGGATCTACAGCATTACCGCCACAGATGAATCATCACTAACGTTTCAAAATACTTAAGCGTTAAATTAAGTGTTACAAAAAACTTTTTATTTTCAGATTCATTTTGCGCTTCATAAAGATCGAATGCAAAATTGTGACATACGTCGATTTGATGAAAATGGGTGGGGGAAAAAATAGCTTGGCAAATCCTACCTTCAAAAACCTGATTGTTTCCTAAGTCTCAGATTTCTTATGACTCAGCCCAACTGATGGTAATTATAATTGTCATCATATGAAGTGTTGAGCAAGACGTAGACGGGGGAAACTCAAGCAGATGCAGTCGTGCAGGACAGAAAATAATCTGACTTTATCAGGGTACGTCTGATGACGCCTCGGGTGAATATTCATTTGACGAGGATCTTTTTTTTTTTTTTTTTGAAGGTTTACTGAGCGGATTTATAGTTTTGTAGCACTTTGTCCTCCATATGTTTATGTTGAAGCGCATAGTGAAAGTTGTCTCTCTAGCAGATACTCGGCCTCCTTCAGCATCGAAAGCCAACCTATTGGTACCTAATTTTAGTGTTGTTTATCTCCCAGTTATCACGGTAGCTGGGCTAAAAGGGTCTGAGTGGGCCTATGTGGAGAGATTATCCCATGTCAACCCATGACTCCAGTATCAGTGTTCTGTTAGATCATTGACCATAGGTATTGAATTCTAATAGGCCTATTGGCGTGTCCTAATGGTCCAAGTATTGAATTATGATATTGGCAAGCGCTGATGGCCTCAGGATTGAATTATGATATTGGTGTGGAGCAGCCTAATGGTTCCTAGTATTGAATTATGATATTGGTGCACTTTGATGGTGTAGGGATTGAATTATGATATGCCTTGCTATCTGCTAATAGCTCACTCTGTGTAATTTTCAGTGTCAATCATGGCTTTAGTTGCTGGATCCATAGTCAGCCCTAAGGGCCGATCCGTCAGTCTCATCCGATGAGTCTTTTAACTTTCTTCTCAGTTGCTCTCAGTTTTTTGAGCATTTACGTTATTCAGTTCTGTTCAATGCAAACAAAAATGTGTTAGCTTAACATATATATATTTTTGTGGTTATAAGGTATAGAAACAGTGACTGTTTCCAGAGAACACTAAGCCGAGCTAGCCTCGGTTCTTAGTTTATTCTTTTGTGGATTTTCTCAATTTCAGTCTCTACCTTTTTAGTTGTACTGAGCCCGGTGTCCTCATTTCAGTAGTTTTACACCAGAGATGCAACGGTTCCTCTGGCCTCTCACATAGTAAATGGGTGGCTTGCTTCTGTGTCAGCCCTCTAAAAATAACACACACTGCTGGCTAGGCTCAGCAGAAAACTACCACCGATTATGATGATTCAACTACCCTGTATTCACAGGTGCATATTTGTGTCAGATGGGGCGGGGAGGCGGGTTTTGCTTTCCAGATCGTCCTCTGCATTGGGTATGGTCTTGGCTGACTTTATTTTTTTTTGCTTTGTAGTTATGTTGGGAAAACTTTGCTGAAGTGAGGAAAATCTTTTTTAGCAACTGTTGAAAAATACCTCAAACTGCTTATGTGTATATTTACTGCAGTCATTTGGAGGCCTACATTTTTCACAGCTGACACGATGTTGATGCTAAGTGCTTGTACCCAGCTATTGTCATTAGGTAGGACTAGCTTGACGCTTAAGCTAAAATTGATCCCCAACATTGTCCAATGAGACGTGGGAAATTCAGTACAAATGATGCCCAATAGCTGTTAAATTCATTGAGCACTACGAGACACCACTAACCCCCCCTCTGACCTTTGGGCTACGCAGCTGTCAGACTGGAGCCACGGTTCAGAGGTGGCGTGACCCTTACGGCCTCAGCATGACCTGGGCTGTCTGACAGATCTAACCTTTACCAGGAACAGATGATGACTTCACCATCTGTCTTGTGTTTAGTAGGTCTAGCCTACTTGAACTTGAACTTGTTTGAGACATTATTGTGAGGGGGAAAAAAACATCACAAGATTTTAGACCGTACCAGTTTCTGGGCATAACTCTTTACCTTGCCACGCCCCATGTCCGTCGACTATTAATTCAGGAAGTGATGGAAATACCCTACTGAGAATGTAGCAACTTCTTCAATATGTGTATACACCATCAATTTGAACAAATTACTACTACTTTAGCATATTTCATTTGCCAGTTTGTCATAAACATTCTGTTGGGAACAAATATAAGCACACATTCATTTTCAAGAAAAAAAAATGCATTGCCAAATGTACCCTTATGAAACAACAAATCAAGTTTATTGCATTTAGATTTTCAGTAATGTCGGACTCCAAACAGAAAAATAAACCAATTTTGTCAGTAGCTCGAAAATGCAGACCACATTTATCTTCTGACATACTTGGCATTCTGAGGATTAGTCTGATTCCGAGTTTACTTGAGGGCTACAACAGCTTTCCATTGCTTATGGACAAAAGAAAAGACAAATTTGCATGTTTGGGAATCTTTCCAGATGTGAAGAACAGGCAGTCATGGTCTGAAAACGAAATATAAATGAGATGGCGAACAGTCGTGTGGCAAATGATATTTCAGTTCCTGGGAATCTCTAGCTAACTGATATGCATCTCACTATGGTAGTGTGGTGGAAAAAAGTTGGAAGTTTTTAGCAGAGATCAATTAAGTGGCGAGAACTTAATAGCGGTTATTGTATTATTAAGATATAAATTTGTGAGAGGATATTCAATCACAGCTCTTAACCTTTTGTTTCCATGAGTGCCTCTTCAAATTCCTAGTTTATCAGGGCTAGGAAGCCTCTCCCCCTAGTCCACAACTACTAAGATACTCAAAACGTAGGAGGGGGAACGAACAGTGAGAGGCAAGAAGTGAAATGAGCTGTTTCTCAAACTTAAAAAAGTAGTTTTTAACCAAAACAACCAAAGAAGTTTCAGTTTTGGTGCAGAACTTGTGTACCTCATCCAGAGCTGGATAATGCGCATCATCTGTCGTCTAAGTCTTTCAATTGGATTTTCAATGCTAAGCCGCGTAGCCGTCCATCTCCTCTCCCAAAAGTGAGAGTTGCCCTCTTGAGTAAGGGGGAGGGGGAATTGACTGTGTGTGTTTAGTCGACACAGGCTCATCCGCTGACTGCTGTCTGACCCTGAGTTCAGCGGTATGGTTATTAATAGGCCCGGAGGCCTCAACTTCCAGGAGGCCCTCTGATCAGCTCCAGATGTGGAATGAGAGGACAAATCTGTGGGCCTATCCATGTTTCACATGAAGCAGAAAGTGTGGAGATAGGCATTTGGCGAGACTGATAAAGAGCTAGGGAGGAAGGGAGGTACTCAAGACCTTTCCACAGCAGGAGTGTGTTTTGCGAGGCTTTGTTTTCATGTGTGTGTGTTTATTTTTTTTTTTTTTCCTTTTTTCGTCTTTCATTTATTACTCTCTGCCCTCAGACCAAAAGACCATAAAAACGTATGGTATCACCATGGCGACCATAATAACCACCTATAAAACAGCGTGTAAACTGTGAAATAAGACAAACAGACCAGAACAGCCTTGACTGGCTGGCTGGCTGGCTGGCTGAATGGCTGCCTTCCGCCATAAAACTATTTGAGAGCCAGACTGAAGGAATGCCTCGGAGGCTGCTGTGGCTGTCACGACACATGAAAGGATTAGGCTCTGTGTTTTATCTCCTCTTTATCTGATGGTAATGGATAAGCCGAGTGTAGCCTATCATCCGACGCTCGGGCTGGGGGTTTGATGTTTTAGTAGGGTGACGGTTTGTTGAGTTGACCGCTTTGGTCTATTGATTGCTGTTTGATGGTTTTGATATGTAGGCTGCGTGGAACAGGTCAAGTCTTTTATGCAGTGAAGGCTCCAAATAGCTTTTAGCTGTCCTTCACTCCCCCCCTCTTCCCCATTACTCTAGTGGTTCGTTTGATGTTTGGATCAATCAATAGAAAGAGCCTGAGCTCTTACACATGCTTCTTCCTACTTCCCACTGAGCTCAATTCTTCCTCCTTCATTGTGCAGCCTTTATATCACATTTTCTCAACACAGAATAAATGATATAATTACAGCTCATTACTTAGCCTAACGCAGGCTAATTATTCTGTCATTATGGCAAGGATTAGCTATGCTCATTCTCTCCTTAGCACTGTTTTCCCCTCAAAAGTCATGCAAGCGGTGCAGAAAAAGTCTTGCTCATAAAGGCTGAGTAAGACAAAGCCCCTGGACATGTCCTGTTGACGTTGATCGTATAGACCGCGGGTGTCAAACTCGGTCAGACGACGAGGCCTCGCTAGGAAGTAGTGACAGCGCAGACCAGACACATTAAAGAGTCCGGGCACAGAGAGATGCCTAACCTAATGGGGCATTTTGATGTATGCCTTTTAATTTATGCAAAGAAATCAACATGCTGCTTTTATAGGCCATGGCACAGCTCATGCTGATGTGTCATCAGACGTCTAGAAAATTACTGGATACAACAGATAGACGAGGCTAAATTTAAAAGTGGGGGGTGAGGGAGGTGGAGAGACATCATGCGGAGCAGGGTTGTGATTTATCAGAGGCACGTGAGTGATGGACACCCTCTCTTTCTTCTTTTTCTCTTTTTTTTGTTCACCGTGCCGTCTCTGTGCCAGCGGCATGAAGCCGCGGGTCGTCCTTATATAGAAGTCTAAGTGAATTACAACAAATGAAATGGGCTAACGAACTGAGAGCAGAAGAGCACTGAACACAGCGCTGTTGTCAAGGGTCGGAGGCTTTCTGGGTCAAAAATAGATGCAGATGAGTGGAGGAAGGTGTGGGTGTCTGTAGTGGGACTCTGCTGTAGCGCACCTGGGCCTTTGTCATTGTCCTGTGATTCACATATACAACACACCAGTACTCAAGGTATAGATTGGTACTTATGTAGGCATTTAAGTGTCTACTGTCCACTTTTAATTTAAAACGCACTCTTTGGCATTTAACAAACGTTGAGACTTTTGCTCTTTGTCCATAGCGTTTTATTGTTTCTATTGTTGTCTTTTGTTTTTTCCCTTTCATATTTTTATTGATTTTTATCTGTACAGGACTCTGTCACGGTTCCCGTTGTTTTAAAGTGCTAAAGTAGTAGAAATCCACCTGTGGAATACATCAAAAATAAGAACTCCTGTCTTCTTTGATTTATAAGGACACCGACCAGCGATATGTACTTCAATGCACATATATTTAGTTTAATAATAATTTGATAAAGGTTATATTGATTAGAATATTGGGATAATCATGCATTTGCTGGAGTTTAAAACTTTCTTTTTCCACAAAGGAACTTGCTGTACATTTTTGAGGTGGGAAAAAGAAATGTCAAAGTGATAATCGGCAGGTCAGACAGTAAAAAGAAAAAAAATCAGTATAAGCCAGGAAGAGCATGTTGTTTTTGAATCACCAGTTTAGTCACTTTTGTGAATTGAAGTTTTTTGTTTTTTTTTAATAGCTTTTTGGTAAATAAAATTATACTGTTCTGCCTCTCCACTTCTTGATGCACACTGCTGGTCAGCTGGTTGAATAAAGGTGAAAACAATTTACTCCATTTAAAAGAGAGACAAACTCAGCTGTTTAGAAATTAGTTATAGAAATTAAAGGAATACGACTATTAAGCCTGATTTTTGTGCTAAATGGCATCATAATTTGGAATTAATACCATGTAGGGCTGTTGAAAACAAATATTTTAGTAATCGAGTAATCTATCGATTATTCCTACAATTAATCGGGTAATCGGATTAAAAAAAAAGCTAAAATAAAACACAAATTTAACGTAACAGCAGTGTTACTATCGCATATCAACATCAGTCCAATTTTTCACATTTGAGCTTCTCTAAGAGTTACTTTACTGTAGTTTAGAAAATTAACCTG
>CAEGAE010098114.1:0-75395 GCA_903067095.1 Girardinus metallicus
AGGCACATGAGTGTATCTTTCACTTAATGAGCATTCAAAATTATTTCCAACCAGATACTCTGGCTTATGGCTTAAGAAGTTTATTAATAAACAAATAGATTAAACACCAGTTTTACATTAACAATTAGTTGTCTAAAATGTAACTTGTTAACTTAACTGGTGGATGTTGATTCCTGCTCCTCTCTCCCCACTAACCTGTCTCCTCACACCTTCACCTGGAGAAAATAGTAGCACAAAAATGACTTACCTAATTTTCTTGGGAAATATTTCATCTGCTTCTTTCTCTTTGGTCAAACAGGGATTTCTTTCTCTGGTGGCTGGTCCTCATTATCATCCTCCACACCTGTAGCATGTCTTCATTAGCCACCTTTGTCCACCCAACTCCCTGCTATGTGTCCTTCGGATAAAATGGGTCTTCGACTCCCTTTTAAACAGGAGGTCTGCCCTTTATAACTTGTTAGGTTGCCTCCACAAGATGGAAGATTTCTTCTTCACCAACACACTGCACGCCTGTTCGTGCACTGCTGCCTCTCACTGGTGGAAATGGTGTATTGCACTACTTTATATAACCTTAAATAATGTTTCAAATGCAAAGTTCATAAGTGCTTTGTAGACATCTTGTTGTAAAACTTCTGATCAGTTAGATCAATTAGAAATTTAAGACTGAAAAAAATAGCAGAACAATATGATATTACCAGATAACGCTACATAATTTTTAAAGTTTAATCTGTAATACTTTTATAACAAATTTATGGTAGATCACAATTTCTTGGTTAATTTCTTGGTTGTCATAACAAAGACATTTTGAATAATGTCAACTTTTGTATTAAAAATGTTATTATTTACCAAATGGCACTTTATGACAACAGTCATAAATATTCATGAAGACTTACTCAAGTTCATGACAGGTGTTGTGTCATGTTTATGACAGTGTCATGTCAGGCCACTCTTGGCATCAACAGCTACCAACTATAACTGACCATGAGTGGAGGAATTCTGACCCACTCTGTTCCCAGCATTGCTTTATGTCAGCAACATTTTAGGTATTTCTAACTGGTTTAAGGTCAGCATGTCAGCCAGACTAGTCAAGACTTGACAAAACCATTCTGTTTTTATAATCACTCAGGGGTGGAATTGCTGCTGTGTTTTTGTCCTGCTGGAGAACCCAGAATGCCCTCTGCTGTAGTCTCATTCCTGCGTTTGGAGTGCTCTCTGGTTCGCTTGGTGTTCATATATGCATTCTAACCGCACCAGAGTTCACTTCAACCAAATCCAGACCATAGTTTGCAGGAGAACCAGAGTTAATTTTTTTGGTCCGCATCAGAGTTCGACTACACATTCACACTTTCCCAAACAACCCGGACTTTCTAGACAAACCACCCAGAGTTGGATTAAAGTGGACTGAACAGGACTGGTGTGTGGACACACCCCTAGTGTGTTTGCTCTATGATTCTTGAGTCTGGTTTCACATCGATCAGATCTGGGTGTGTCTGGTGAAACTGAGCCAGGTTTGGGAAGCATTTTCCCTTCATGGATGAAATAGTCATTTAAACTACATTTTTAAATTTACAGTCCTATTCAACAAATTAGGACATAAATCTCGATGAGTTTCATTGGTCAGGTTAAAAATACCTTTAAGAAGGTATTAAACATACTTTTCATTAAGCCATAGTTCTGCTTGTAAAACTGCATTTTTTTACTGGTCAGATGTAAACATTCTAATTTAAAATGTCATGTTTTCATTAGTTGTGAGCTGAAAATTACCATTATGAGAAACGAAGGTATTAAAACATTAGACTAATTTATATGTTTCACTTGGTGATGGAGTTACTGAAATAAATGTAGTAATGTAATAAAACTCGAAAACAATCAAAAGCAGAAGAAAACAAATGTTTTTTTCCCAGAACTGGTCATGAGGTAGTGTATCTGTGCCTTTAAAACAAATGGAGCTTTCAGTGAGGCTGGGGGAAAAAACTGTTCAAGCATCTCAATAACACTGGCACTGTGTACAGTAAATAAAACAAGCATGAGATGCATATCACCATTTTCTGATTCAAACGGCAGCAGCTACCTGACAGCAGACAACCGATGCGTCTGTGGGCCATAAGGCGTTTCCTCACAGCGTTTTCAAACAGACTTCTGATGTTACGTTTCACCGTTTCCTCCCCAAAATCTGGAACGACACATTGGTTTGATTATAGATAGCATGACAGAAACTGAACCCGGTAGAGAAAGTTTCTCACCTGAAGACAGTCCCTCCACCGTGTCGTACAAGGCGTGCGCTGGCTCTCTGGTACAGCAGTGAAACTGCTCAAACTGTACCGACTGAACTTTGCCATTCAGCTTCAAGTCAAAGACCTCAAAGTGGCCAGGGAGGAAGGGAACGATGCTGGCAGCGGTTTCCATGGAGTGGGTGATCTCTACAAGGCCTACAATCAGAAGTACAAGTTAACTCGAGAAAACCTCACGAGTTAGTTTGGGTAGCTGTTCTAAGCTAGTCCAGGACCTTTGGCCTCTGAGCAGACTGCAAGGAAGCCATCGTCGGCGAGGAACTTAAAGAGCGGCCGGACGCCGTACGTGTCTCTCCCCAGGTGGACTTTTCTGTTGGCCGTGTCCAGCAGGATGAAAGCAAATACTCCATCCAGGAGAGAAGCCATCTTCTGGATTCCAAAGCGGTCGTACAGATGAAGCAGAACTTCACCGTCAACTTTAGTCTGATAATCAAAGTCAAACTTTGTCTTCAGCTGAAAGGACAAAAAGCAGTTGCAGAGTTTGTGATTTACCCTCACCAAAACCATCTGCAACCGTTAAAAATATATATAAAAACATACAAATGTTAGAAGTATAACTTCAAAGACATCCCATTCTTAGCAAGCCAAGTCTGGGTCCATTAGCTTGTCAGACTAAGGCATGAGAATCATTAACCACTGCTTTACAGGCTAATGGTGGGGTACTTCACCATTAGCCTGCATACTTCATACACATTCATATGCGTTGGACTGTCCAGCTGATTGGTCTTAAAAACTCATTCCAAGTCTCTAGTAATTACATTGGTAAACAACCAAAACATTGTCTGGGGTTTTTTATCTGATTTACTGTCATGTTGATGAGCTGAATCCAAAAATTACATTGGTTTTGCTCAATCAGGTCAACTTTCTGAACTATGGAGCAACATGAGCATCAAAATGCATGACTTGTTCTCACATCTGGATCAGTTTCCTGAGAATCTGATCAGTGAGTGATGAGCAGGAGGAGAGATTCCACCAGGACAGGAAAGAGACGGAGAACTTTACACAGTGAAGACGTGATGTTCAATTCACATCTACTTACCCTTTTCAGTGTTTATTATTCAATTGACAAGTTTATATTTAATTAATAAACTGATAAAGAACACTTTTTTTCTCCTGAAACCTTTTTTTGAATAAGAAATATTAACAGAAATGTTAATAAATGTAACAAGTTTAGTCAGAAGATCAGATTTCTCTAAAATCAAATTAGAAAAAAACCTGACCTGATTGAGAAAAATTGATGTCATTTTTGGATTCAGTGGTGCAAAATAGTCCCAATTAAGTTGAAAAAAAGAAAATCAAAATCAGACAACTTCCAAGACATTGTTTTTTGTAACCCAGTGTTATTCTTGAACTAATCTGAAGACTGCATGAAGCCTGGAGGTCTGCAGCTACCGAGTTTGCAGAAATAAATAAATAAATCCCTCTGTGCCTCAGGACGTACTGGTTTTATGTTCTAATCAGTTTGTTACAATTCCACCAACAACGACTGTGGTATAATTACAGAAGCAATGAAACCTAGTAGCTACTGAGAGGGATCATCAGTGGAGAGCAAACTCTGCTACAGCAAACTGTGGTCTGCTCTCAGATTCCATGGTGTTGGTGGGTTTGTAATGCTTGGTTTTATAAAAGCCAGATCAGTTTCACAGCTGTCTTACTGTTTGGTGATTGTAAATCTCTCCGTTGTAGCACAGCCACAAGTAAGGGAACTTCTTGACTCGTAGCGGCTGCATACCATACAGCTGGTCCACAATGGCCAGTCGGTGGAAGCCGAAGCAGCAGTTGGTGAAACCGTTGACATTTTCAAAGCGGAAAGCATCGGGGCCCCTGTGAGCGATCTTCATAGCACACGTGCACTGAACCGACAGACACTCATCGCTGCCAAACAAAGCCCAGATGCCACACATCTTCAACCTGCAGAGGAAAGAAGGAAAAACAAGAGATGCTGGGAAAAGAGATCTTGGCTGTTTAACTCTGAGCTGTCCAAAAGGAATCCGACACTGAGGAGGAAGAGTTTCATTAGTTCACATTTCTGAACCCAACAGCTGCAAAAGAAATCTCTTGAACCACAGACATCTACGCATTTTTTTTTTTTATCAATCTGAAGGTTTGTATTGATAACATCCATCAATTATCAACATCTGCTTCTCCTGGCTACAGGCTAGGGTTGGTGCCCATCTCCAGCAGTCACTGGGCGAGAGGCGGGGCTTCATCACCAGAAAACACAACCAGGACAACGTAGAGAGATCAATCAACCTAACAGATGTATCTGGACTGTAGGAAGACTTGGAGAGATTACATGTAGTTTGCGTGCTGGTCTGTCAGCATGCAAACTACATGCTGACAGACCAGGGCCTGGTTGCTGCAATGCAGCTGTGCCACTAATATGTTAGCATATTAATCAATTTTTTCTTTTTCATTAAATGCATCAAAACTTCCACTATTTTTGATTTTTGAACACTAACCAACTGCAGTAACTTCTATGTATGTTTTGTGTTCAATAACAACTAGATAAAGTTAAATGATCTTCTGCTTTAATGTGTGAATGATTCTGCACTTCCTTCATGTTGGATTTAAAACTACTGTCGCCTCCATCAAAAGAAGCCACAGTGTGGATTCTCCTTCCAGGCTTCCATGAAAGAATCACAAAAGGTGAAAACTGGAATCAGCAGGTCAGATCAGTCCACAAAGGAAAGTGGAAATCAGTTTGAACCAGCAGCAGTCTGATTGATGTCCCTGACCTCACACAGCTCCAGGTGTTGGGCTGTCAGAGTTCTGAGGATGCTGGGATGTCCGTTCGCTTAGACTCCCTCAGCTAACTCTGATCGAACAAATTTGATGGTAAGCCATGTAAACAAAGACTCTGCAGTGAACTCTGCTCTCCATTTTTTCAGGATTTTCAAAGCATCCACAGAGGGAAAACTTGTTCCTGCTCCAGAATTTGCTCAAACATGTCTCTGGGAATCAAACCTGAGATTTCCTGCATGTTCTCCCTGAGCATGCAGGGAGAACATGCATGCTCCCTGCATGCATGCTCCCTGTCCAGGTTGCCCTGGATAGGGCAACCTGCCCAGTCCAGGGCAACCTGGACCGGTTGCCCTGGTAACCGGTCCAGGGTGTGCCTCCGCCCCTCACTCAGTGCAGCGGCCCAGCAGGTTCAGTAGGTACTGGAGACCGGTGGCTAGATGGATCATTTTCAAGTCGGTTATGAAAAACTGAGGAGAGACTATCAGATCACGGAAGTGGAACTTTATCTTTGTCTGTGAAAACAGAACAGACTCGACTTTTATTCAGGGTTCCACTTCATTCTGAAGCTAAATTGTGAGCTACAGCCTGACGTGATGCACACGTGCAGCTGCTCCATTCATGAACCCTCTGCTGACCTCACAATGCAGCATCCTGCCTGCCTGCCTGCATCACTATCTTCGTCCTCTTCTTCGTTGCCTCGCTGCGGCGGTTTGAACGGCAGCAGGCTCTGGCTTCAGTTCACACATTCACCAAACTAAGCCCCGTCCAGATCCACATCATATAGAAGCTACTCATACCGGCTGCAGAGATTCAGCTCAGAATCATTAACAGTAGAGAGGAGAGGCAACATACCGTTAACTTTACCACGACCCAAACAACCTTCTGACACCTTCCTCGCAGTGATGGAACGACGACAAGCCGGAGTGCAGCTGTTGCTGAGGCGACAGGAGGCGCACAAGGCATTGTGGGTTGACTCTTCAAAATAAGAGTGCATAAGCGACGAGAAAGACCGAACTGGAAATGCATGTCAAACTTGACGACGAAACCGATCGAGTTAGAGGAACTAGATAAAAAGTCAGCTGTGAAGTGAGTGAGTTTCTCCCTTCCTCAGACGGATCCAGGGTTTAAAGTTCTCGGATGGTATTTTATTGTGAAATCCATCACGTATCGCAAGCACCATGCAACAAAAAGTTATGTTGCATCACCTGAAAATTGTACTGTTTTACACAATCTCTCTGCGAACATAGTGACATGTTAACATGTCGCCCCGATGCAGGGAGTTTCCGCTGGTCCCTTAATCATGGGGCGGTACCGGCCCATGATTAAGTCTTACTGTCTCTGTACCTGCTGGTCCAGTTGGTGCCTCTCTCTCTGCTCACGAGGAAAGAGGGAGGCAAACTCAGTCGGTCTCAGGCCAGCTCAGAGGCACACTGGGCAAACAACTCCCAGTCTGACCAGTTGACCTACCTTAAACTCAGCTTCAACTGAAACACTGCAGTAGAAGGCTGCTTTACATCACACAGACACTGTTCTAAAGGAACCATCGCCACCGTATTGAAACACTAAAGCAAGTTACAAATTAACATGAGCTAAAAGTACTGCTGGAATACATGAGATCCCAACGGATCAATAACCCACCTTCATCACAAATGCAGAAAGATGTCAATGTAACACAGGAATAACTCCTGCCAAATGCTCAACAATATGTTCCTAAAGCTGCTTAACAGGGTACCTAATATTTACTGCTCTGAATGTTGCAAAAACACTGAAAGCCATTAACCATTCAGCTGTTTCCTCTGGTCATCCTAGAGATGTTTCTACAGGTAAAATGGAGCCGCCTCTGGTAAAGTCAGCTGACTGGACTGATTTGGAAAGGCTCACATCCGTCTATGTAAGTTGACCCTGCAGGTCAAAGGTCAAATACCAAGCATAAAATCGAAGGAATTGTCTGTAGACCTCATTGACTGGATTGTCTTGAGGCAGAAATCCGGAGAAGGATCCAGAAACATTTCTGCTGCTTGGAGGTCCCAGTGAGCTGAACTGGGACCTCCAAGTGGAGGAAACCAGTAGCCAGCAGGACTCTTCCTGGAGCCGTCAGCTCAGAGCAGAAGGGCTTCAGTCAGGGAGGAGACCAAGGACCTGATGTCAGAACTCCACTCTGTGCCCTCTGACCCCAACCCAGGGTTTTCCCCTATGTATAAGCCCTATGTGGGCCACCAGGCAAGAAAGGAGAACATTTCTTTGTGTACAAAGCATTATGTGCCTCATGAGTGTTTACATGTCAATACACTGACTCTGTGTCTGTGCTGATAAAGTGTAAGGATGTGACCACCAGTTATTACTGGGCTGGTGGTTCAGTCCATTTCACACATCACAAGTTTTTCTTTTTTAAATCTTATTTTATTTTTTGCGATGAGACAATGCATCACACTGTGCTATCAAATGCTTTCAGGCAGAGTTCCAGTGTGTGGCCATGTGTATATCAGGAAAACTCATCCCATAAAGCTCAGGCAACCAAAACAGTCTTTGTGGTGCTTATTAAAAACTCAGTAGACACAAAATGGAAAAGCTACAAAAGCCACATAAATTAATTCTCCCTATTGGCCCCTCAGTATCCAGCAGAGAGACGCAGTACAGGAGGTTTCATCATGCAGGGCCAGTCCAAGGTTGTATGAAGTCTTGAGCAGAATTTGATTTAGGGGCCCCACAGCACCACTAACAGCATTTCGTCATGGATTTAGAAAATCTGGAACAGGGACCTACTTTAATTGGCCAACCTTAAAAGCATTCAGTGATAATTGTAGTTTAGCAAGATGTATTTGTTAAAGGAGCTCAAACTCAAAGCATCATTTTGTAACTATGGTAACAAACTCACCAGCTCCTTAAAATCTTACATTTAAATGTCAATTTAAAATCTATGCTGAAACCACTGAATCAAAAACATATTAACAGCGTTGATATTCTTCAATGTTAAAATCTCTAAATCTGTGCTGAAATGTTAACATTTATGGGGCCCATGATGATCTGGGGAACTTAAGTAGCTGCTTAGTTCATTTATGCCACGGGCCAGTTGTAAATGTGATCAGCATAACATTGTTTTTTTTTAGATTCACCAACTGCTGATTTAATTTTGATTTAAAAGAAGCACAGATAATTTATATTTATTTTAGTTTTGATTTGTTGTTTTTAGTCAGGCTGCACAGTGGCGCAGTTGGTAAAACTGTTGTCGTGCAGCGAGAAGGTCCTGGGTTCTCTGGGTACTAACAAGCTCCCACAGTCCAAAAACATGACTGTCAGGTTAATTGGTCTCTCTACATTCTCCCTAGGTGTGAGTGTGAGTGTATGGTTGTTTGTCCTGTCTGTCTCCGTATTGCCCTGCGACAGATTGGTGACCTGTCCAGGGTGACCCCGCCTCTCACCCAAATCGTTTGCTGGAGATAGGGATCAGCACCCCTCCCAACCCCACAAGGGACAAGGGTGAACAGAAAATTGACGGATGGATGTTTTGTCCAGAAACATAATTACCCAGTAATATTTTTACATTTCCTGTCAACATCTTTTAATACATGAACACAGAATGCTGCCGGTGGGCCAAATGGGCGCCACGACCAGAGGGATTAGTACGTTTACTGGAGGAAACCCTCCCAACACCTTATGAGAGACAGCAGGTACCTAAATGAAACTTGTGTGATATCCAGAAGCAATAAGACAAAACAAAAGCATTGAATATTGACAAACCTGTCTTCATTGTTGACATTGTGAAAATGACACCTTTTATCCAATCAGATTCAAAAACTCATGATCAGCACCTGAAGATGCTGTGAAAGGTCTGCTACACACACTAAATCAGTAAACATGCTAAACCACTGACCAGGAAGAGCACATCACCATGGATACCAGTCTAACAAGCTGGGAACAAGTCAAATATTCTGCCTAGAATATAGTCTTCTGAATCTACATGTCAGCTGGACGTCTGTCAGATCAACCAATCACATTTGTGCTGGTTGTTCTTCAGTGTAGCATGGTAACAGACCCCACCCACAATTACCCAAAACTTTTCTCACAAATAGTTATTTCAAACAACAAAGTGTGGTGTAGAAATTGCATCAAAAATCTGTGCATCTTAATAAATTTCACAAGTTATAAAAGAGAAATATATAAAGTATAAAGGTATGAAAAGCATTTCTTTTGGTTTGTGGGGTCATGCAGCATAAAGTGTGATAAATGTTAAGCAGTTCAGTAGTCACCTTGAAGGCTGGAACTGATCAATACATTGACAGTCTGCATTAAGCAATACAATAAAACATATGCATTAAAAACAAGGCTGGTAATGAATAAATGGAACTCCAAAGGCCCATCTCCTGGACTAAAACACTGTTCTGAAAGGCTTTAATAACCTCAGCTAGTGGAGGTGATTGTTCATCTCCCATCAGATATCCACATTAAGCATTAAATCACTTCTCTTATTATTTATGTATGTATATATACACACATATATATATTGCACACAAATATTTTTAAGACAGCCCAGAGAGCTGAACTGGCTGACTGGGAGGTGGGGTTGGGTGTTGCTGTGGTTACAGAGGCTTGTAGCAGGCAGCCGGTTGCCACATCCTCAGATCCACTAGAATCTGGTTCAGCTTCTTCATCCACAGATTTCTCTCATCCTTGGTGTCAGCACTCAACCAGTTTCTGCAAAGAAAACCAAGGAGCAGTCAGCCAGACATGTTGAGGAAGGCACCAGGCACCTGGGGAGGTCAGACTGACGGGAACCTACTTGGTAACACACATGGTGTCCATGCACTGACTGACTAGCGTCTCCTTGTCGTCCTCTCTCTGGGGTCTGACTGTGATGAGCTCGAATGTGTTTGGTCTGGCACAGAACTCTCGGTTAGCTGGCTCCACCTTCTTACTGGTGCAGTTGGCCAGGTTGATGCGACCAATAGGATTCTGGCAGGAGGAGAACAAACCATCAGGACTTTCTGATAGGGAAACACAATGAACATTTTTACTCCTGAACGATACAGATATCTGAGGTTTAGAATCGGACCATACCAATACGATACACAAAAACAGTCATGAATTGACTTAAAATGTTTTTGCTCTCCCGCCTAAAGACGGACATAATGTAATGAATTACAAATGCATTTAATAACTTTGCACCAGTACAGTATACTTAGCCAATAGCTTCACAAGCTTGGTCAAAAATGTAAAAACATCTAATATTTGTTTCTCAGTGCAATTAGAAGGATAGCAGCCAAAGTTAATAATAAAATGAAACTGACTAAAACAATAGGCATTTTGTCACTGAGACCCAAACTACAATTTTTTAATCCATGTCAGGACTGATACAGATAATAAATTAATCCCCCACAGTTCCTAGTGATCAATAAATTATTAATCTTATCTCTATGGATCGGTGCATCGCTTTCTGATGCTGTTTGTTCACTAAACGAAGGAAGTTATGCAGTGATACCTTCCGCTTCTCGTCATCAGGATAGGTCCAGTAAGAGATGCAGTATCCTGTCAGAACACACCATCTTCTGTGCCACGCTCCAAACCCACTTACATCTTCAAACATTGTCTGCAGAAACAACGACCCGCTGTGATCAGAACTAGAGCAGTACAAGTAGACCTGATGGGTCTCCACTTAGCTCTGCTACTCACCAAGAAGCCCCTCTCCTCCACCTTGGAGCAGCCCACTTCACACTGCATCTGGAGGTGGATGTGGCCCTCCAGAGGGCACAGGAACGGCACCTTCAAAACGGGGACAAGCCCAGACGTCAGTCAGCTTAGAAAGGACGCATGGTTGGAAGTGGTCACTTAAACAGGTGTGTGACAGTGAGTAGGTAAAGTATTTCAACTACATAACTCAGTAAACGTTCTACTGAACGTTTACCGAGTAGAGTACAAAGCCAGGTACTTCATGTAAATGCAGCCAACTGATACAATACTAGTGCGCAGGAAACATCTTGAACAGTCACTAGCTGCTTTATAAAGCCTCGACTGAAGGGTCCCAACACAGAATGGGGGGGTGTGGCTTGAAGTCAACCAACCAACAGCACACTGCTGGTCCACCTCAGAAAGAGGAAATAAACCTGTAGGTGGGAGCCAGGCCCTTTTGATTCCAGAATTATAGCAACACAGCAGGATAGAATGGTGAACAATTCAAACTTTCCTCTACTAACAAAAACGTAATAAGCTGGTTACACAAGTTAAAAATAAAAAGTGTGTGAAGTTTGAACTGGGAGATGACTGAAGCAACACTGCGAACTTTAACCAGTTAGAAATGTTTAGCATCCTCCCAACACAGACCTTCTGCTTTGGGCTGGATCTAAAACGTACCACCTTACAGATCTTCAAGTTTCAAGATTATTTTCTTTCATTTTTTTTTGTTCTTGGTATATGTATATGATGCAAAAACATTTATCCTGACTGTAGTGAGATTTTATTTATAGAAACTACAAATAAACAGTCCCTCAGAACTTCAGAGTGTGATACAACATTACTGCTCTTGTTGAACCTGGACCAACTTACAGGAGACCAGCTCCTTTTTAAAATCTAATAGTAAAACATGGAACAGTGCACTACACTAAATGCTATTTATTTAAAGCAAAGTTTGAGAAACCTAGGACTTTTTTTTTTGTGAGAATTCCAGGCATTGGCCAACTTATGCTTTCTTGACATTCAGACCTGATTCTAAACTACTGGTGGTTTTAGAACCACAAGTTCAGGTTAAGCAGAATTTAAAGTCTAAAGACCAAAGTGGCCTCCTCTGATTTCTAAAGGAGCGACCATCCAGCTGGCAAGTAAAAAAGCCGACTGGATGCCCTTTCACTTCCCTCATATCTGATCTAGAAGAAACAAATCGCAGCAGGTCAACACATGCACAGGAAGAGAAAACGTATACAGAGACACTGAGGCTCTGTGGGAAGCCTGGGCTCAAGCAGGAAGTTTAGAGAATTTAATGCAAAATAAAACTGTTCATAATCATAGAGCAGGGTGATAAATGAATATGATCAATTACATTTTTGGTTTTTGAAGATTTAATTTTGGAAACTTGATTTGAATCCAGGTCCACTCTAGGGTGGAATCTTAGGGCCAGGCTAAGATCTATTCATTCATTTTTTAACAACAAGAATAAAATTTTATTACTAGAATACAGCAGTAGTAATATTACCAGAGTAATTTTATGAGAACTACACAGAAATAAATTAAAATGAGGAACTTTGGGCATCTTGCCAAATTATACTTTGGTATTGGTTTTTACACATGAGGAAAAACATCAGCATGAGACTCATTAAAGCAAACTTTTTTCTCATAATTTCAAGACATTTTTTATGCTAATATTGCATCTTTATTTTGCTTGTATTTCACTATATTCTCGTAAATTAAAAATTCTCATCATTAATACTCCATCATACAACTCACAGAAGGCCACTTTCTGAAAAATATGTACAATTTCTTAAAGAAAAAAAAAATCTGGCATGAAAAAAATAAATAAAGAAACATTGCGATTTTATTTTTAAGCTACATCGCCCAACCAATCTAAAACATGAGAAAGGTGTGAGCAGATGTCTCCATACCTTCTCCAGAGGAAACTTGTTTTTCCCCATGGAGGACAGAGTCAGAGTGTGAGACCCAACCAGCACAAAGCTACTGGTGCGCACAGCGTTGGGACCGCCAGGACTGGCCACCACTAAACATAAAGAAGCGTCCATTATCCGAGTCAATGATTACTGACCAATTGTTCTGCTTCTGTCATACACAGCTATACATACCTGGTGTCTGGGTGCTTTTCTGCAAGAAAATGAAGCATTGATCAGTTAAATGCAGATAAATGAAGATAGTTTTACCTGCCAAGCATCTGAGGGAGCAGGAGGACAAAAACTCACAGTGATGGCCAGGAATCTCTTTGGAGTGATGGCCTGGAACCAGAGGAAGAAACATTGGTTGAAGTGAAAGCCACTCAGTTCATTTAGATTAGAATGTTTCACTCCACAGGGTGACCACCTGAGGTTGAGCCCACACCCACCCACACACAAGGAGCAGTAACTGTTAGAAATTTTAAGGTTTTATCATTTTGTTTATTTTATCTTTTCTGGTCACCTATTAGAATGACAGGGTGTCAGTAACAAAGTGTCCATTCCGACTAGGCCTGTCACAATAACAAATTTTACTGGACGATAAATTGTCCCAGAAGTTATTGTAATACTTGATAATATTGTTGCTTTGAGACCATTTTATAGCAATACAATGGTAAATGCATAATAATGCAAGAAGACATTCTCAAAGATTAATAAACTTTAAATTTTAGTGAACATTTAACACTGGGAATGGAAGATATTTTAAATATCCAAAACAAACAGAAGAAAAACCTAATAAGATTAATTATAATTAAATGATTTCTACCTTTGATTTGTTGGGTTTCTTCTTCTTCTCACTGCAGATCTCACGTTTCTGTACCTGAAGGAATCCATGGCCAATCCATTAGCAACCAATATAGAAAATGAAAGTTTCACAAGCAATAAAATGACACATACCAAACAGTAGACTTCCAAGTCTATTTTGAAGTCACTGGAGACATCAGACCTGAAGAAGCCCAAAGAGAAGGAAATGTGATTAAAACAGGAAGGGCTTCCTTTATGCTCCTCCTACAGACACCATCAGTGGGACTGACAGGGTGAACTTGGTGGGGAAGGTGAGTGTGTCTCCACTGAGGCCGCGGTGAGTGCTGGCTAACGGAGTGGCCACCATGTTCTCAGCTCCAGAGCGGATCATGATGAAAAATGAATGTTTAGTTGAGTCTGGCAGGGGAAACACACAAAAATCAGTGAAACTTTTAAACATCACAATAATCTATATAAAAGGCAGAGTGTGAGTGAGCACATGCAACGCTGCATTTTTACCAGGTTTGTTAGCAGTAGAACAAACAAAGTCTGCCTTAAGGGGAAGGCGGAGCTCCTGCAGGGTGATGGAGCCCTTGGAGGCGGATACAGCAGCTGGTTCTGGTTCTGGAGGACAAGTTTTCTTCTGCCCTGCTGATTCTCCTTTCAGGCGGTCCAGCTCTGCCTTCAAGGCTTCTCTTTTCTCCGCTTAGAAAGTCAGAAGAAGGAAGAAAGTCAGGGATTCTTTTAAGAGGACTAAGTGATGATGATGACAGCTTTCCCTTTCAGGTCACCCATATGATCTTTAACTAAAAGTAAAAAGTGAAACGACATGACAGTCAGAGTGTAGGTGAACTGACTTGCTAGGAGCAGCAGCCTCTCTGCCTCAGCCTCCACCTGCGAGCCTTTGCCATGCTCTTCATCAGTACAGCAGTTGAGGGCCTGGCTGGCCTGATGGATCACAGTCTGCTGCAAGTTCACCTCACTTGTCAACATCTACACAAAGAAAAACAGCTCTAAGCCAACAGAGGACTTTGTCCTGGTTTACATACTGGGTTGTTCAATATTTAAAAGAACTACCTGATTTAACCAATGTCAAGAATCTGCAGACTTGACTGTTTAAAACATTTAAAGTGTAATTAACCCCTATATCTACTTTTTTGCTGATAAACAAAGTAGGCCATTTAAGCTTCCATATTTAGATTTATGTGCAAATTGTGACATTTTCATGTCAGTTACTCAGGGATGAGGTTATGGTCTCTCTCGGGGTTAGTTAAACTTTAATGAGTATATATTGTAGGCAGAATGAATCAGTCTGGGTTCCAGCTGCATACCTTCATCCTCTGCTTCATGCTGAAGAGACTTGCTGCTCTGGGCTCCTCTGTTCTCTTAGAAACATCTTCCTTTCTCACAATAACCTGCTTTACTGCAGGTCTCTCTGGTTCCTTCACTCGAATGGATCTGTATGCATCAATGCTACACACACACACACACACAGCTCCCAGATTTAGTTTAAGGCTCCCCTTCCCCCAGTCTGCTAACAGTTGGAGTAACCTCTGTGTTCCTACCTATAAGGCAGCCTGTGGTCTTCGTCCGAGGAGTCGCTCCGTACCACGGTGGTCCTCTGGAACTTTCCAGGACTGCAGCTGCTCTCTGGGGTGTTGCTCTTCACCAGGAAGGAGCTGGCTGGAGTTGAGGTCTGGAGGCAGCAGGGGGAAACAGTGAGCACCTCCCATCAGCTGGTGGAATCAGAGAGCTGCAGCATCATTCTCACCATGAGACTTCTGTCTGGACTCTTCACTACAGCAGCTACAGTCTCTGCCAGAGGGGTCAGCAGGGACATGGAGGAGATATTTAAAGCATTTTCCTCCTCATCCTCCTCTTCTTCTTGATCCTCACTCTGCTCCAGGACTCCGTCAAACAGCTCATTAATAACAGCTGAGTTGATGGAGTGGTCCACATTCATCTCCCTCTCCTTGACCACCTCCTCCTCCTCCTCACTTAGCTTCTCTCCAGGTTGGCTGACCCCCCTCATGGGGCTGGAAGTCGAGACTGGAGGTGTCAGTGTGATTCCAGGACGCACTGTTAAATGGAACATGTTCTATTTCAAACCAAACTTTAAAACACATAGTTCTGATTTTCTTTTTTAAAGTGTAGATATTTTAAATAGTTAGATTTGGATTCTTAGCATTTTGAATTCATTGAAATGCAGAATATAATCATGGTGGAGCCAAAGGAAAAGCCAATTACATGCCAAAATAACTCCAGCTGCAAACAACTCTTCACATTTACATCAGCAACGCTTTTCTACCATAGTAGGTCAAAATAGGTCATAACTACGACCATCCAGGTTTAAATATGACCGTTAATCATTTCCAGCTGGTGAAATCATCTCATGAGATAAAAAGGAAGAGTAAACAGAATGATGTGAGATAACACCAAGACACAGGCTCAGTCAGCACCTGGAGGAGGACTCTGGCTGGGTGTCATCACTTCCTCAATAAATGGTGCAGTGGGTTCATCCTGTGGGTCACATGAGGAAACTTCCCTCTGAGGAGGTTTGATGAGCTGATCCTGCAGAGCACAACTGTTAAAGTCCATCCATGTTCATAGGAAGATGGAACTTTAATAATCATATTGTAGCCTGAATGTTTTTCCTGAGATTTGAAAGACAACAATGACTAGAACTAACTAAAACTTAGACATTTTATACAAATAAATAATTCACAAAATAAATAAATGAAAACCTGTAGTAAATGCTGTCAGATTTGGACAGTTGGGGACCAACAGAGTATGTGTGTGTCTGAAGCCAACCTTATTGTCAGTGTGCGTCTTGTCTGCCTGTCTATCCTTGTTTTCCCACACAGTTTTCCCGGTCTGGAATCGGTTGCGGATCTGGGCCAGCTCAGACTCCCGCTCCTGTAAGCAGGTGGATTTTTTTTTTTTTTTTTAAAGATGACTTCTCCTTGTTGATAATGCTGTAACATAAAACCTACCATCTTCTGCTTCTGAGTGAGCTCAGCAGTGGCTGTGTGCGCAGCCTGGGCGGCTCGGAGCCTCTCCTGGACCAGCTTGGTGTTTGGCGTGACTGATGCAGTACTGGGAGCAGACCTGGCTGGAGTGGGAGCTCTGGGCGCAGCGCCCTGCTCTTTGTGCTGCTGACATCGCTCTCCAAAGCGCTCCAGGAAAGATTTCACACCTGTTTGGATATAGATGCACCGTTCTGATACAGATATCTGGATAAGTCCTGACATTGGGTATTGTGACAAAGAGCCTGATCCATAAGGCAGATCTAGTCAGTCTTTGTGCTCTGAGCAACATCGTGCTTTACTATTTATTTTACATTTAGAATTCCTAATTGCACTTTCTGAACCATTTGAAAGGTTTGTTTGCTTTAACCAACGTCGTCAAAACTATTGATTTCATCAGCTTCAGTTTATTTTACATGAGCTGTTTAACTCCTAATTGCACTGACTGAACAAATTAAAGCTGTCGTTTTTACATGTTTGACCAAGATTGTGAAGCTACTAGTGGATATATTGGCAAAGTTATTACATTTGTGGTTCAGTATATTTGTGTCTGTGTATCGTTATTAGCTGACACTAGACCTCAGATATGTGTATTGGTATCTGAAGTGGAAAAAGTGGATTGGTCCATCTCTAGTTTGGAGTACAGGATATCAAGAGAAGACGGAACTTCTTAGTTTTAATGCATTTGATAAACATAAAGAAAAATATCTGATTTTTCAATTTTTCACCTCCTAAACATCAATCAAAGCCGATTTAAACTTGAACTGGAAGATTTGCACCTCTGGCTGATTTGGATCCCTGATGAGTTTGACTCACCTGGACCTCCAGCAGAGACGGGTTCCTGGTGGCCCAGTGAAGCAGACATGGCGGTTCTGTCCTGGAGAGCTGGCCTTAGGGAGCTGGCGGTGTGGCCAGGGGTCCTGGGGAACAGCTGGGTCTTTAGTGGACTCTTAGGGGCTGAAGTTGCTTTATGTGGGCTGGGTGGGAGTGCTGCTTCCTGCTCGGGGTTCTTCAGGGGACTCTGTGCAGAAACTTGAACCTTTTGAGGGCTTGGAAGAATCATTCGACTGGACTTCACAGCAGATTGTGAAGTATCCTGAAAAAAAAAACAAACAAAAAAAGAACACTAACGTTACAGATTTCTTTAGAGAACAGTTAGGACCAAATATCAGGAATAAAAGTGGAGCACTATGTAGAAATGTACTAATGAATGGAATTTAAAAATGCTCAATATGTCTGGCCCCAACTAAAAATCATTGTTCTAGTCAGTGAATCCATAATTTGTAAGCAATAACAGGTCACCCTGACAACAGGCGTTAATAAAGACTCATAGTTAATGTCGTTGTTTGTCTGCCAAGCAGGATTCAAAGATGTTGATATCAATGTCAATCAATTTTATGAATTAATTGAATCTTTTTTTGAAAATTACATTTTTGGAAAACTGGAACTTTTTTCACCAGTTCACTCCATGGGTCTGTTTAGTACAGGGTCAGCCTGCCCTGTGCCACCGTCTTCTTTTACAGCTTGTATTTATTTGGGCTTTGAATTCAAGTCAACATCCAGAAGGGATGATTGAAATAGAATGAAATTATTGCAGATATTTTCTATCATTTGTAGAAAAGAGAGAAAAATAAAATCAGATTCTGTAAGAAAATAAATAATAATAATATAAAACAGCCTAGTCTTCGGAGATGACACATTGTCTAGCTACTGGTGATAACTCCTCATAGATGTTAAAAAAAAGAAAACAGAAACTAGTGAGTCGTTTTGAAATCAGTCAGATCCTGTTTTCCACTGAAGCCTCAGCCTCTCCTCTGGTTTCAGTGAGAAACTGACTAGAATCAGTTCAAATCAGTGACCAGAGAGGGCTGAAAGCTTCAGAAAAACTGACCAGAAATGAGCCACAGAACTCTAATTGTTACATCTCTATTTAAAGTATATGAAGTAAAGCAGCACAGCTTCAGTTTTCAGGTTCACTGTGGAGACGTGACGGTGCAGCTACCTGGTTGCTGCTGCAGGCAGACTTGCTGGCTGCTGCAGCTGAACTGCTCATGGCTGCAGTTTGCTTGGGGCCGGCAGCAGCAGCAGCTACTCTGACCGCAGGTCTGGGAACAGAACCAGATCCAGGAGTCCCTTTGGGAATGTGGGCGTGGCTTAAGTCATCCTCCCAGGACCCGATGGTGGCAGCCAGGTTGGCCAACCGGCCTCTCCGCCCAACTGGAGCTTCTGAAGGGGGAAGACTGGCAGGCGGCTGGACTTCCACTGATCTCTTTGACAAGGTTGGGAGAGTGCTGTCTGGTACTGTGTCAGAAGAGTCTGGAGGAGAAGCAGCAAGGTCAGACGAGTTCCAGATTTAGAGCCTGCTATTAATGTGACAAATCTCAGCCAAACGTGTTTACCTTCATCCCCATCCCAGCACTTCCTCTGCTGCGCCAGCCTTTGCAGGCGTGACTTCATGCCAGCAGCAGAGAGAGCCGGGTCTTCCACCTGCTCCGGTTTGTTCCTGTGCTGGACAGAACCAGGGGGCTCTGTTGGTGCTTCTCTGGTGCTTGGAGGGTCAGGACACAGAGTGACGGCCATGTTCTCTGGCTGTGCAGCTTTCAGCTCCTTAGGCTGACTCTGAACAGGTCGAGTTGAACTCTGCTCAAGAGAGGAGGACGAGCGAATGCTGGCTGGGCCCACCGGGGGTTTCTTGTCCGTCAGAGGGTCTGCTGGTACGGGGCCCCCAGTTCGGGTCATCACTGGAACCTGGTTCTCCTCATCCAGTGCCAACTGGTTTTCCTCCGAGCATCTGCGCTTGGAAGGGGAGGGCTTGGAGGATATCTGTGGAACTAGAAAGGGATTACAAGGAAATTTCATCAAACACCTTACACAACACAGAGGGCAATCTTAACAAAAGGACTTACCTTTATCAACAGTAGAATCAGTGATGGTGTTATTTGATTCAGTTAGAGGCTCCCTGGGCCTTTTGACCATCTGTCTGTTAGCTGCGTTGGGACGCTCTGCTAGCTTCCTCTGCAGATTTTCCCTACGGGCCCGGGTCCGCTCCAAAAGTTTCTAGTTTGACCAGCAGAATCAGAAAATCAGACATGCAGTATCCAGATCAGACAAGCATGACCCACATGATGTTAAGAGGTTTCTTTTGTGAATCGGATCAAGAGACCTACACAAAATAAGTTTTTGGTGGGAATAGAAAACTTAACAGTCAGACAATCAAAACACACACACAAAAAAAATTCCTGCACAGCAAACTCAGAGGTACAATAAACAGTCATTAAACGACCTGACATCCTAATTCAATCATATTTCATTTCTCAAAATATGGTTGGATACAATAAGCATATTTTGGGGTTCAGATCCAAATTGCGGGATTTCTCACTTACACGCAACCAAAAAACTAAACAATTCTCTCTTCTACTCAAAACCCTCCCCTCATTCCCTTTGCCAAGTCTTTCACAATCTGATTTACTGTACTGTGCAAGTCCTAACACATTCCTGAGTGGCTTCCAGGCCACCACAGCTTCACTAAGCCAACAGCCCTGCGTGGAAAATCTGAGATCACATTCTTCAGGAATGAGCCACGCCTGGTTGTGCCTAACTGTACAGGGCAGTCCACAGGAGGCACAAGAAGAAGAAACATGCTTCGTTTTTAGTAACGCTCCAACTATCCAAAGTTTAGACAGCAACAGTATCAGGAGAAGAGAAAGACTGAACCTCAAAATATTCAAAGATGTAATCTGTTTAGTTTAATGTTCCATGACTGTTGTTCCTGTTTTTGAGCTCAATAAATGAACTGAAGCTTCCAATCGTTAAACTTAGAAAAACTAACTACATTTTATATTACTTATAATGACTTCTGACCGATACCAGACAAATAAACTGCAGTTGACGCATTCCCCCTAGCAACTGAACTAGTAACACAGCTCGGGTTAAGTTAGCATTAGCAGGTAACGTTAACACTCCTACTATCCAAAATAGTCTTGCGACAGCTAGCTCTGACAAGAAATTTATCAACTCACCTCAGTAAATGGGTCCATTTCGGACAGTTTGTATCCACTTGAGGAGTACTTACAAAACGGAGTGTTACCAGTTCTATATGCGGCTTATGTGTAAAGAAATAACTTAACGAAGCAAAACCAGAAGTGCTCAGAAATCTGCTCGGCTGCTCTTCCTCGACAAAACAGCGTCTGTTCAAATTTGAATTTCCGCGCTGCCTCTACGGCGCATATTCCAAAACTTAAAAGGAGCGCCAGAGAACCAATCAGATATCACGGGCTGGACATCAGGCTTTGATCAGCCAATCACAGCCTAGGCGTGTAAAACAAAGGCAGTTTTGTTCGTTGTAAAGAGTAACTACCAGCCAGTCCTATATTTGTCACGAGTCATTATCTGTGCATTCAAAACAATAAAATCCATCTACATTACAAATATACATACATGCATACATACATACATACATACATACATACATACATGCATGCATGCATGCATACATACATACATACATACATACATACACACACACACACACACACACACACACCCGCACACCCACGCACGCCCACACACCCACACACACGCACACACACTTACACACATACATACATGCATACATACATACATACACACAAACATACATATATCAGTGATTCTTCAGAAGAGAGACAAAACAGGTCCTATAGATATATCACAAAATTTGAATAAAATATACACTAAATATATTTTTTTCAAATATCTGACTAAACTAACCTGGGCCATGTGAGCACAACAATGTATGTTTTCCTGGTGTTTGCCGAATATTTTTTTTTATTTTAAACATTGTAGTAGGTGTATGGAGTCTGTAAAATCCCTAGTCCTGGAGTAAAACTCAATACATTATAATAGTTTACAACAAATAAAGGAGTACTAAGATAATATAATGACAATTAAGTATAGGTATTCAAATAAATAGTTATAAAAGTATCAATAAATTTAATTAAAAATCGTTTTTATATATTTTCCAACTCAATTGAATTTTCCAACACCAGACATAAGAAGAATGTAAAAATATCAGGCATTATTGGGGGGCATCAGAACCTCTGAGGACCCCATGACCTCTTCCTTTCTCTTCTTTTGCTAAGAGGGCTGGGCAGCTCTAGTTGGCTTATGTTATTCTTTAGTTTTTTCTTCTGTTTTATTCCTGATTTACCAATACCTCTCAGTCTAAGATAGAACCAACAGAACCATAAAAATCATCAGAACTAACAGAACCAAAACCAGCAGAACCAGAACCAACAGAATCAGAAGCAACAGATTAGAGGTTCTACTGATCTGAAACAAGAACCTGGTTCTGGTTCGATTGGAAGTAAAAGAATCAATAACATCAGTTGCATCTGGAGCAGCAAATGGTTTGGTTCTGGTGGATCCGAATCGCTCAACTGGAGGGTTCTGTAATGAGTTTGATGAGGCAGAATAACAAATAGGAACCGTTTGACTTGATAAAGAGGTAAATATTTATTTATTTTTAAGGATTTTAAAATGTTTTAACTTGTTAACAACCATGAGAACTGGCATAAGACCTCTAGAACCTCAGGATCAGATGGACACAACCAGAGTCACTATGATCTTTGACCCAGAGGTGAACCCGTTCCCACTGACCTTTGACCTGCAGATGAACTTGTTTCCACTGACCTTTGACCTGCAGGTAAACCCATTCCCACTGACCTGCAGGTTAACCCGTTCGTACTGACCTTTGACCCGGAGGTGAACCTATTCATACTGACCTTTGTCCCAGAGGTGGATCTGTCTCCTCAGCAGGATGTCTCCATCCCCGCTGTGGACGCTGCAGGTGAAGGTCCTGCTGTCTCCGTCCGTTGGATATCTCAGAGTCAGGCTCAGATCTCCGGTTCTGAGCAGGTTCTGGTTCATCTCTGTTCTGGCTCTGTAGGACGGACACTGTTCATCAGACTAGTCAGAACCACTCTGGTACCGGTGGACCTTGTAGGTCCAGACCCGGTAGCTCCACTCCACTGCGGCATCTACTGGCAGTGGACCTGGGGTTCTGCAGGGCAGCAGGACGGACTCCGCCCCCGAGTCCACCTCCAACTGAGGGACTGAGAAGACAGAGCGTCTTCAGTGTCTCAGAGTTTGGAGGAGACTCTGGATGGGCCGACCACTGACCTTTGACCTGGAGCTCCACCTTATTCTCCAGCAGGACCGCCCTTGTCCTGTTGGACACGGTGCAGGTGAAGGTGCAGCTGCCCCGCTCCGTAGGGTGTCTGAGCATCAGACACAGCAGGACGCCTTTCTTCAGCCTCTTCCTGATCCAGGTCCGGTCAGTGTAGACCCAGTGCTGCTCCTCGGGCCGGTCGGAACCACTATGGTACACGTGGACTTGATGGCCCCGGCTATCTGTCCACTCCACCAGGGAGTCCTCAGGAAGCTGTCAATGGAGGTGCAGGGCAGCAGGACAAACTCCCCTGATTCCACCTCCACCTGTTGGACTGAGAGGACAAGATGAGATGGACAGACAGCAAAACCGGACAGGTCCCCTGGACGGTTGAAACTCTGTGAACTTGAAGCAGCTGAAAGTTTGAGACATTTGGACCGACCTTTCTTCAGGAATTTTTTGAGATGCAGCAGCAGGCCGGTGATGGCAGCAGCAGCGACAGTCAGCAAAACCAGGAGAACCGTGAGCCAGACAGGAACTCCTGAGGATGAGACAAAAACTTGATGATGGACACTCCAACCATCTTCTCCAGCTCTGATGATGGACCGTCATGAGAATCACCTGTAAGGTTCTGGTCTGGACTCACCTGCTTCTCTCAGGACCTCCAGTGGAACCTGAGTTCTGGTCGAGTTCCCCCCCCACCTTGTTGATGGTGCAGGTGTAAATGCTGCCGTCAGTCAGCATCGGCCTCATCAGGCTCAGGCTCAGGTCTCCGGTCCGTAAAGCCTCCGCCTCCATGGAGGTTCTGCCTCTGTAGCGCTGGTTCTTGTTCTGAAGATAGTCACCTCGCTAACTGTACAGGTGAACGGTGGATGGGTTCAGGTCTTCCCGGATCCACACCACCAGGTCTCTGTTCAAATCAGGGAACCTGCTGGAGCATGGCAGCACAACAGCTGCCATGCTCCAGAACCTGGACACCTGAGGCCTGAGGAGAACCTGCAGGACACAAGAGACCCGGGTCAAAACCAAGGTCCACATCAGGTCAGAGTGGAGCTACTGCTGAGAAACCCCAAGGTTCTCCTGAATCTCTATAGATCGTCCTGGAGCTTCACTCAGACTCCAGATGGTCACAAGATTGCCATCCCTGGAATCCAACCAGAGACCTTCCATATACAACTGGGATCTTAGAACTGGTTCATTGGAACCAGAGACCTTCCAGGTCCAATCAGGACTGTAGAACCGGTTCACTGGAACCAGAGGCCCTCCAGGTCCAACTGGGATCTTAGAACCAGTTCCCTGGAATACAGAGACCAGCCCAGGTCTGACAAAGACCATAAAACTGGACTCTGTATTATCTGTAACTATGCCTGAGATTTCATTGTCCAGTTTTCCGATCACCTACATTTCTGATGATAAATTCCTTAATTTCCCACAATCCCAGTGGATCCTAGCAGGTTTAGTGAACTACTTGAGCACCTAGCCTTTCTGTTAGAGAGGCCCAGATTCTCGCTCAGCCTTCTGTAACTGACTGCAGAGACTCTCGACCTTTTCGTCTTGGTGAAAGAAACAGTATGATGTTTGGAGAGATTCAGGTGGTTAATGTCTCCTAGTTTCAAACTGGGACCCAGCCCAAAACTCAGTTTCAAACAATCTTCTACCTGGACGATTTAATATGGCTGGTGGCTGGTACCCCAGCCTCATGGTCTCGGGCACCAGGTCTTGACCCTTTATGGTCCGATATCCCTTCCTCCGTTTCTGCTTTGTCTTCGTAAAGACGGCCTCTGGTCCTGAGTCTGGTTATGCTGGAGGTTTCTTCCTGTTACAGGATAGTGTTTGCTCTCCACTGTCGCCCCCTGCTGGTCAAGAGGAGTGATGCCCCATGTTCTGCTGAGTTTCCTCAAACGTTTTTTAACTGATTTAAATGATTAATTAAACACACTGTACTGACTTCTGGTATTATTTTTTCTCATTTTCCTCTTTAAACATCAGAACTTCTACATAACTTCATTTATATTTGTAAATATAGATCAGCATTTATTGACATCACTTTAGAATATTAAATCTGGTGTTTCGATCAGTGGCTTATTTATAGAAAACTCCTTTAATTTATGAGTTATTTCCTGGATGGTTACTTTTACCTTTACTTCAGTAAAAATATTTTAAAATCGCATATACAGAGTTAGAGGAGGATTTCTGGGGACCACAGACCTGGAACAAGCTGCAAAATACAGTGGAAATGCTGTCCTTTAAGGCTAAAAACCCACTTGGTTAGAGTTTGATTAATAAATGGAACACTGTTCCACATATCTGATGATTTTAGTAATGTTGACAGATTATAAAGTTTATTATTCATAATTAGTTTCTGTTTGATGTTTTTAGGATGTGAAACATTTTGATCTGCTGTGTTTCTGACGTCCAGATGTGACATCTCCCTCAGCTGCTGTTTCTGTCTCAGGTTCCTGTTCAGGCATCAGGTGATGCTCAGTCACATCAGCAGCAGGAAGTGATGAAGTTGAAGGCATCACTCTGTTGATCAGATTAACATTCAGACGTTCATCCTTCCAGACATGAGGACTCCGTCTGTCTGCTTGGCGATTGGTGAGTCCCCACCCTGCACATCATCATCATTTTATCATTACCTTCACCACCACCATTATCAACTCCAGGTACTCTCTCAGACCTAGGCTTCAGAGCAGTCAGAGATCTGAGCGTTTATCTTCATAATGTTTTTATGGTTCTGTATATTTGATGGTTTAAGTCAGAACCCAAATCTTTCCTGTAGACTTGTGGTCCTCAAATGGCAGCCCGTGGCCCACATCTGGCCCGTGAGCCGTCTATTTGCTGTGCGCAGTTTGCAGTCAGTCCAGATCCTGATCCAGAAAACGAATATAGATACGTTCTGGGTTTTCAGGTCTGAAGAACCAAAACTCCATCAGTGTGATTTGAACTGCTAAAGATGTGACAATCTGTTGACGGACTTTAACTTGGTAAAGACAGCTGCAGGTTACAGGTCAAGTGAGCGGGCTGCTAATTTTGGGTTAGCTTTGCATACTAATAGTTCACCAGGAAAAGAAAGATGGAGGATTAAAACCATCAGACTGTCGGTTTATGGTTCACTGCTAATTGATTTATTTATTCTATGTCCAACAATACTAACTGGGTCAGGTTTTTTTGGATCCGATTCTGTTCAGCTCAGTGAAAACTTCTGATTCAGATCAAAGACATGAAGAAGAAAACTTGTGCAGTGACCTGTTTTAATCACCATGGAAACCACTGCTGGACGTCCATCTTGTCCTCCGTTATCTGATGGTGGTTTGATTTCTGCTGATCACAGCTTTTCCACCGAAATGTCTGACCTGAATCGGGCCTGCACCAGATTCTGGTTTCTGGTCCCTCAACGTGTTTACGACCCGACTGATGAGCAATGACTGCAAAATTCTGAAGGTCCTAAAAGATTCTGGTTGGTTCTGGAACTCCATCAAACTTTGAGGTTCTTCTATCTGAAGTTCGACTCTTGCAGTTCTCTCACATAAGACTCCAATAATTCTCTGACAAGTGGAAGCTCAAAATATCCTAAAGTTCTTCTTTCCATCAAATTTTCTGTAGCTCAGAGCAACAGCAAACCATCTCTCTGATCTTCCAGGTCTTCTACTGATGGTTGGACTGACCGTCTCTGCAGGTAAGACCAGAGAAGAAGACGAGGAAGACCAGGAGGACCTGAAGTACCTCCAGACATGAAAACAGCTGTCCAATCTGTCCATTTATCTGTTCCTCTATCCATCCCTCCTTCTGTCCCTCTGTCCGACCCCAGTGTTTCTGAGGGTGAGTCCAGACCTGCAGCAGTTCTTCAGGGACCAGTCGGTGAATCTCAGCTGTGAGGACCCGTTAGACTCTGATGGTTTGGTGGTGAAGAAGAAGATGACAGGCGGTCCATCAGTGTTCTGCGGTGTGGACTTTGGGAGGTCGTCTTCTCCCTCTTCCTGTTGTCTTTGGGCTCACCAGGACTTCTCTGGGTCATACTGGTGTGAGACCAGAACCGGAGCCTGGAGCGACCGGGTCAACATCACAGCCTCAGGTACAGAACATCTGATCTGCTCTGAATGTTTCAGATGGACTTCAGCTTCACTCCGTTTCTGTTCCTTAGATAAACGTCTGATCCTGCAGATCCCTGCACTTCCTGTAGGAACAGGAAGTGATATCACTCTGAACTGCACAGGGAAGAACCAACGCACCGTCGCTGCGTACTTCTTCCATAATGGAAATCTGGTCGGTTCTGATCTCAGAAAGAACCTTGTCCTCCAGAACCTCCAACCGTCTGATGAAGGTTCCTACAGGTGCTCTACTGATGAGTTGGGGTCGTCCCTTCAGAGCCTGCTGAGGGTCAGAGGTCAGGACCATGACATCGCTTCCTGTCTAAAGCTGGATCCTGATGATGAAAGATCTGATCCAGGATTTTTCCTGCAGATTCTCCAACGCCCGAGACCTTTTGGTCCTCTCCTGCCGTCCACCAGTCCTCCCTGTCTCCTCCATCCAACTCCTCCATCCTTGTCCCAGTCCTGTCAGCCGCAGGTCCTCTAGTTTCTCTGTTTCTGGTCGTTCTGCTAATTGTGCTGGTTCTGGTGGTGTCTCTGGGTCCATGGAAACATCATGAAGGTGAGCTGTCCGTCCATCATGTCGATGTTCCACCTGTGATGAAGACCTGATTCTGTCTGTAAATCTGTCCTGTCTCTTGTCCAGACAGGAAACGACCATGTCCTCCAGGTGGCGCCACCTCAACTCAAGTCGTCTTCAGACCTTCAGCCAATGGGATTCCATCCAGAAGATCACATGGCTGTCCCGTCCAATCAGAGACGACCTCCTGCAGCTACAGCTGCAAATGAAGGGAAGATAAATTCCCTTCATTTCGTTTCACACCTGGTCTGGAGAAGCTCAGGTGTTTAGTTCCTCAGGTTTTCATTTCTAATAATAAATCTGTTCTGATATCCATCCAGAGATGTTTCTGGATGGTTTATAAACCAGTTTAGATTCATTTAATGATTGAATTAACACAAAGAAATAAAAGGAAAATGAATGAAAAAGCTGAATTTGTTACCCCTCCCGACCCCACTAAGGGACAAGGGCAATGAAAATGGATGGATGAGTGGATGGATGAATTTGTTTTTATTCCATTCAAACAGTTGGAAAAAACGAGGAGAAGGAACCATAAATAACCTGGACTTTATATAGGCTAGCACAGCTCAGGGCTGCTCTGAACATGTGGCAACGGCAGGAGATCTGGGGGCAGGGCTTAGGTGAGGTCACATGTTGACATGTCAGTGTGATGAGCTGGGGTCTGCTATGAGATTTATGTGGAAGCTATTCCTGCGGCATGGTCAGATTATTAATTTTTTCCAAGCCCACAAGCTGTGATGCAGCCAAAAGATTTTGATAACTTTTGACCTAAAGACTGTGCTGAGTGATTCTGAAGTCTGCATATCAAAAGCTATAGGAGAAGTTCACTCAGATATGACATATAAAAAAAAAAAAAAAAAAAAATACAAAATGGCAGGTTTGATACAAGATGGGATTGATCATAGTGAATTTTATGCAACCCAAATATCTGAACTACAGTTCAAGTTAGTTCATGTTTACCAAGTCAAGATGGTGAAATATGGACCTGTTTTCAGGGGACTGGGCTTGAGTGATCTATTTGACCATTGAGTCTTGTCAATGAACTGGTGAGGACCAGTCAAAGCAGGTTTCATGCTTCTGTGCCTTTCTGAGAAGTAGTAATGGGAATGTGTACTTTTTTTTTAGTGTGTAGTCAAAGTTAAAGTCCAGGCCACGCCCCTTCAACATGCATGAGAAGTCACAATTTTGGTAACTTTAGATCCTCCATGTCTTATAAGCAAAGTCACAGAGTTTGAAATTGATTGATCAAAATCTCTAGAAAGAGTTTGATCAAATACAGAAGCTGAAGAAAAATCAGACTTCAATCCAAGATGGTGGACTTCATATTTTATGTAGGGCATCGGTGCCAGAGAGTTTTCCATGGGTCTTTGAGAGTTCTATGCGTTACCAAATGTCATAGCTCTACAATAAAGTGGGGTCAAAGCAAAGGGTACTTTAAGGTTGCCAGGAGGCGCTACTGGGCTATTTTTATTTCCAAAACACTTTAAATATGTCAATTTAATTCACCAGATGCATGTGTAAAGGAATAATTAGTCAAAGTTTGAGGCCAGGCCCCTTCAACATGCCCAAAAGTAATATGGTAACTTATGTCTTATGAGCAAACTGACTAGGTTTCCCACCAATCGACCAACCACATCTCCAGGAAGAGTTTGATCTAGTAGAGGCTGTTAAAGGCTAAAACCAATCTGCTTGCAGCAGATCTTCTGACATTTACAGATCAGGTCTTCATCGTCGTCATAATCATCATCAGCTCTACAAACAGCAGGTGGAGTAACGTCCGCATGAAGAGACGAGGCTGAAGCTTTTCTATCAGACCGACGTTCAGACAAGATGAAGATCTCAGCGGTCGTATGCTGCTTGGCGAGTCCATCATCCATCCAACCACCATCCAACCAACCAAACATCATCCATCCAATAATTCTTGAGAATCTTCAGCAAATGTTCAATGTTTCGGTGGTCTGACTGGGTTTCATTGGACCCAGTGGCACCAGTAGGAGACCAGTGGGTCCAGCTGGAAACCGTGGTGGGTCGGTGGTTTATAGATTAATAAAACGAGGTACTAACGTGCTGATCTTTATGGTAAAGTTCTGGTTCTCCGAGAGCATTAATGCAGAAAGCAGAACACTGACCCGTTTTCCTCTTGAAGTGGGTCGGACTGGGTGAAACTGCCATCTGTGATCTGAAGCCACTTCCTGTTGATCGGAGCAGTTCTGCTGACTGGCAGGTCAACATGTGAGGTTCTGCTCCTGATACGGATCTTCAGTTTAGTTTATCTGATTGGACAGAACCGGAGCAGTTTGCTCACAACCTGGTCGGAAGTTTCTGCAGAACTCATGAGAACTTTCCAAGAGTCCAAAAGGTTTCCATGAGTAATAAGATCTGAAAATACTCACAATAGTAATTGTGAGTATTTTCTTACTTACTAGAAATAAAAAGAGTTGAAGAAACAACTAATAATCTCCATAAAGTCAAAGCTACATCAACTTCCCGTCATTTGAGACACTAAATATGAACTAAAACTATTTACACTGAAATAGAGGACAAAGTTATAAATAACATTCATTTATTACAACCAAACAAATGAATATCACTCAAATTTTCATTTAATCAGAACTTAAGTGATCCAAGATCTGATTTATCTTTAAATTTGGTATGGAAGACAGTTATTAAAAACTTTAAACAGTATTTGAGCAACATGAATATAAGTTATTGCTGAAAACTTTAGTTTTTGTATAAAGAATAATTTATCTGATAACCCTGCTCCGGTAGAAGTTCTTACTGTGTTTGTTATAAAATCAGAATTTCATTTCAGATGTTTATCCTCAAACTTCTGGACACAATAATTATGGAGCTATTAATGATTCATCGGAAAAATTTACATGTTTATGATTTATTTAACTGTCTATGATATTATGACAAACTCACACCAGATTACACCATCAATCAGCATCATCCACCAATAATTTATGCTCATAGACAGTTATGTTTTCAAAGTGGCAAATATAAAAAATTTTAAATTTATATTTTTACACTTTTTACTATATTTATTACATTTTTAATGTCTGGATTCTGGCTTTAATTTTAATTGTTTTAAATAAAATATTCAGTGTCAACCAAAGCCAATTTCAGCAAAATTGATACAAACATGAACAATGCATAAATAAACTAATTTAACTCTGCTTTAGAATATTTGTACCGTATGTGATTATTAAATCGTCTGAAATTAATTATTTATTCACAACATTTTAGTTTCCAAGTCAATCTCACAATATTAACATGTTTCTGCTTTTCCATTAAGATTTTAAAATGAATGGAGTGAGGAGACATTTTTAAATGGTGGTGACTAGAAAATAAAAGCCAAATTCTACTTTCATTAAATTTATCTATAGAAACTAATAAGTCAGACATGAACAAAGAATTTCATTATGCTAATAAGTATATTTTACTAAAGTTGTATTATTTACATTCTGTGGGGTTTAAATCTGAAATTGGAAAATAAATTTGCTGTTAAAATTGCAAGTCTTGTTTTCATTCTGTCTAGCTGATTTTATTTCCTCTAATGTTTTCATATTTTCCTGTTCTATGGGGGAATTTTCCTGCCATAATCAAGAGCACATATTTTCAGTCTGAAAGCAGGATGTTATGCCTTTCTTCTCAAAACTTCTCCTTGCGCTCACACTTCCTCTGCTCGCTTACAAAAAATACAACTGCCTTTTTGGCACAGTCAGATCTCAGGCAATAAAATGAAAGTGTTGTACTGGGTGTGTGTTTCCTTCTAGCGGTGGTGCCTGTGTGGCCAATATTGATTGTAGCAAACTGCGCCACCCACTGGATGTAGAAAGAAACAACGATGTCAGCTTTATGCTCCGTAGTACACTAAACATTCGCTAGCAGCGTGCTCCTGATCGCCTACAGCTGCTGAACTTAAGCAGGGTTTTGTTAACCCAACCAACTCCCTACACCCAGCGGTTGGCGCAGGTTGCTAGAATCGATAGCCACACAGAAACAACGCACCCAGCACACTTTCATTCTATTGGCTGAGAGGTTGCTGGGCGACTGAGCCAAAAGGCAATTACATGTTTCGTGAGTGAGCAGAGCGTCTGAGCAGAGGCTAAGTGTGAGCGCAAGGAGAAGTTTTGAGTACAGACGTTATAAGTTTTAAGACATGAAGTCTTGCTTTCAAAATTAAAACGTAAGCAAAGGTATTAAAAGTTTTGAGAAGACATGAAATCCTGCTTTCAGACTGAACATGTGTGCTCTAGGATTATCGCAGAAAAATTACACCATACTGTTCAGGAACTCGTACTGTTTCATGACATTACTGGAATCATTCTTGTGGTTGTCCTCCAGTAATTATTCATTAAGTATTAATTAATGTTGGCGCTTTATGCAGGTGATACTGTAGTTGTAGCTATAATAAAGAGCTGAAATCTGAAAAATAGATCTATGAAAAATAGACATTAATAAAAGAGATGTTAGAAATAGAATAAAAGGTTGTAAATAAATAAAAAAAATTTTAAAGGAAGTTTACATCAGAGGTAAATACAAGGAATCCTGAAACACTTATTTTAATTTTATTAAATTATATAAGGACAGGGAGTAATAAAATGATTATTACCTACCATGGGGTTTTATGAGACTCAAATTATTAGATAAAATCTGATTAGTATTTTATCCTCCAAGTGTGTTTTTCTCCAGATTAAACTCATCCCAATAGTCTTTTGTACAGTAACAATGACAAAATGTAATGTTGACTGTGTTTCTATGACTTTGTGCGTCTGTGCTTTTAAGATGCAAAGCTCTTTGAAATGCCTTGTTGTTGATTGATTGATCATAAAACATAAATATGGAACTCTTGGAGACTTGCAGTGAAATCTGAGGAAACTTTGCTCAGTGAAGTAATGGCCTCTGACCATCTCTGCGGCTGCTGGTTTTTCCACCGACTGATTCTGCAGGTGAGTTCAGGACAGTCAGACAATCTGATGTAGACCAGCCTGTCCCTCTGTCCTCAGTATCTGAGGGCGAGTCCAGACTTGCAGCAGTTCTTCAGGGACCAGTCAGTGAATCTCAGCTGTGAGGACCAGCTGGACTCTGACGGTTTGGTGGTGAAGAAGAAGACTGGAGGTCCATCAGCATCCTGTGGAGCAGACTTTGGGAAATTTTGTTTACTGAATGAATACAAGAACTTCTCTGGGTCGTACTGGTGTGAGACCAGAACCGGAGACCGAAGCGACCTGATCAACATCATCGTCTCAGGTACAGAGCCTTGGCCTCCTTCTGAACTCCGACTATCGGGGATTATCCAAGTGGGCTGGCGGTGGTTAGGATTCGCGGTAGGAATGTGCGATAAACAGTATACGGTATAACCAGTAGAAATGTGGCCTACGATAGAGATCTGTAGTCTACTGGCCAACCACAGCACTGCTTGTTGATGATGTAACAGGCCGGCATCAAAACAGAGGGAGAGCGAAGCAGCATAGTTAACGCAAGAGAAGGGATGTTAAAAAAGCAGGTACAAAAAACATAAATTATCTGGACCTGTTTTGAGTTAGACATCACATAGTCTTACTATGCTCAGAAGGAGTGCTGCAGACAGCAGGGAAACTGTCTGCGCACTGGAAACGCAAACAGGAACGGATCTGCACACATGTGTCCCACGGGATCCTCTGGGACGCACACGGGGTAAAGCTCACTGAGTCCAATGGATCTGTCCCACTGGACTCAGTGTTTCCATGTTTCTAATAACATCTTAGTGCGTTCGCACAGGGTGCCAAATGGGCTAGGACCGCCTCTGCTCATAGCGTTAGACTGTAGCCATGGTAACACAACAATCAAACTTTGAAGATTATTGTTTGCACCTTTACAAAGTAAGCTTGCCAGTTAAAGCTTAAATTTAAAAGTTAAACAATTTAAATATTTCAATTTATCTCTGCCAAAAACATTAAATCAGTTAGCATTCCCAGTAAACATATTAAATTTTGGATCTGTTAAAATTCAAGACCCTGAAGGTCTGGGATCTTAAGCAGCTGCTTAATTTGCTTTGCCTTGAGTCGGCTTTGTCATCATGTCAAACATCACCTGTCAGTCACAGACACTATGAGCAACATTAATCAGTCCATATCAGTAGCAAAAGCAAAGTATGAATCCAAACGACAACCACAGAAAGCCCCGAGTAACAAACCTCTAACCTGTCTGGTTCTTCCTCTAGTTCTGTTTCTCCACCAGACATGAAAGTTCAGATAAAACGGCTTACAGCAGCTTTAAAGAGGTTGAATTCCTATATTTTCCTAACTGCAAACTGCTTTAGCTTTTATGGAAGTCAAAATATTATTTACACAACATTTAAAACATCAGCAGTAAAGATTTCCTTCATAGACTCTCACAGCTCAGTTCAGGCAATAGAGTTCAGTTTTATAGTTAAGCACAGAGCAGGCAGAGAGCCAATGATGAAAGTTTGAATGAAGAAATTACTAAACTTACACACTCAGAGAGGTGAGGCAAGAAACACAGGAAACGGTTACATGAAGCAGACATGTAAAACAGAGGAACCAGTGAGACCAGGTTATATACTGGGAGAGAATGCTGGAGCAGCAGAGTGGAGCTGATTGGCTAACAGGCTGCAGCTGTGAGTGGAGGAGCAGCAGGCAGACTGAGGGAGAAGCACAAATAAGCCAAACTACAAACCCAGAAAAGCCAAAACAACCCAACATCCTAACAACGGTCATCTGATATGTTATGAATGAACATATTTATATTGTTGCTGTTAATATAATTTATAACTGAAGGGTTTATTTCTCATTAGAACTTCAACCGGTCAGTTGATCTAGTTTGTCCTTTTCCTCCATCATTGGACTTCAGCTTCACTCTGTTTCTGTTCCTCAGATAAACGTCTGATCCTACAGATCCCTGCACTTCCTGTAGGAACAGGAAGTGATATCACTCTGAACTGCACAGGGAAGAACCAACGTGCCGTCGCTGCGTACTTCTTCTTCAACGGGAATCTGGTCGGTTCTGATCTCAGAGAGAACCTTGTCCTCCAGAACCTCCAACCGTCTGATGAAGGTTACTACAGGTGCTCTACTGATGAGTTTGGGTCGTCCCTTCAGAGCCTGCTGAGGGTCAGAGGTCAGGACAATGACATCACGCCTGGACTCATCTACAGGCACCGTGGTTGAGTCTGATTGACTCAACCATGGTTGAGTCAGTCGACCTCCTCCGACTGCCTCCAGAACCACCAGAGGCTCGTCCAGCTGTGGTCCTCCGGTCCAGGTCAGTCCTCCTCCTCCTCCTCCTGTCAGCTCCTTCTTCTTCATCCCTCTTGTGGCTGCTGGGGCTTCTCTGGTCCCACTGGCTCTGCTGGTTCTGGTTCTGGTTCTGGGCCTGTGGCTGTGGAGGAAACAATCGGGTAGGAGATCCTTGTGGGTCCAGCAGGTGATCCGGTCCAGCTGGTTCATGAAGGGACAATCCTCACTGATGAAGCTCCAGTGAAGTCCAGAACCCGGTTCTGTTGACCCACTGCTTGTCCCCTCGTCTCCTTGTCGTCTCTGCAGGAAGGAACCATTCTTCTTCTTCTGCTGCTGCTCCTGATGTGACCTACGCTCAGGTCACTTTCAGGAAATCAACCAATCGGGTTCCGTCACAGTAGACAAGTGTCCGTCCCCATGACGACAACGAGGACTTTGGCTTCCCACCTTACTGTGACCCAATCACAGGCTTTTCCTGGTTGGAGCAGCCAATCAGGATGAAGAAGGAAAGCACTTTAGGTGAACGATCTGAAACCATTTCCTGAGTTTGGACCTAGACCGATGGGTTGTGTAGAACGGGTCGGAGCGGTTCTGATGATAAAATGTTTCCTGCTGATTTGGTTAAATTTCTCCTTTGTGTTCTTGTTTTGCTTCTTTGATCTTTTATTGTTTTATTTCTTACATTTGATCAATTTTTTGTTCATTTATCTGAAACTTGTTGTTGATCAATGATTGTAGTTTTCAGCCATAAATAAAAAATGATTGAACTCTGGTTCTAAAGGTAAAGTCAGAGTCCGAGTCCTTCATCATTGGTCCAGTCCAGACTCGGTCTGTTCCTCTAAGTCTCAGTTTGGACCAGAGATCAGGAGGTGAAGGAGCATCTGTCTGTGCCTAGTAGGAGGCAGCAGAGCTCCAGGTAGGAACCGCCTGTGGAGGAACCAGCAGCAGAAGGATCAGGCGAAGGTTTTACAAGTCCCAAGTCTTTATCAGCATCTGTCATGTTCTAAGTCTGAACCTCAGAGTTTCGGGTCATTTCGTGTTTCATCAATGCTGCAGTGAAGCACTAAATTCAAATTCAAATTAAATTCTAATTCAAAAATATTTTATTATTCCCAAAGGGAAATTAAATGTTGGTGTAACTCATTAATTCCTCAAAGAGTTATTGTAGATGGTGATGGCTGTTGGAAGGAAAGATCTTCTGCAGCGCTCTGTACTGCACTGAGTCCAGAACAGAAGAAAACTCACCCATCAGTCATCAGCGACTACAGACCTGTAGCCCTGACATTCCACCACACGAAGGTCCTGGAGAGACTCCTGTCGGCCCACCTGAATAAGCAGACAAGGATGTATCAAGACCCCCTGCAGTTTGCTTACTGCCATGGAATTAGAGTTGATAATGTCGTCATACACCTGCTTCAGCAAACTCACTGTCACGAGACTTTCTTGGGAAGACAGAATGTCTTCAATCAGAGGCTTCTTCAGATTTAATGCAACACTGACCGCTGCAAAAGATCTGTCTAGGTTTTTTTTTTTTTTTTTTTTAACTAGAGTAGATTAAAGATGCGGAAGGTAGTGAAAAGTTAAGTGGAATCGGAAACCAACTTCCGCTTCGTAACCGGAACCAGACTTCATGGTCTGCTGGGTTCTAATCAATGAAAGCAATCTCCTAGAAGGACTACAATTCCCATGATCGCAGGACGTACGTCGTACGTCGCCCGACCATGATACCATGGAAACCACTCAGCCACAGCAGAGCAGCTGAGTGCGTTAACTCCTCTGTCACAAGAGTGACTGCTGCTCGGTGTAGAAGGGAGATCAACTCGACTGCAGTTCTTGTTGGAAAAAACATCATTCCACTCGTGACGCGTGGTTTTCCATGTTTTGTTTATGGTGGCTTTTAGCTGGGTTAATGGGTTAATTCCGCTGACTGTTACACGGCCGCTTTCGAATATCTGACGTTGAAGAAGATGTTGGAGTCAATTAAAGTTACAGGTAATGTAATAAGTGTTTCGTAACCGCCAAGCATGAATAAAATGCGTGGTATGTATAGCTGCGGTGACCTGAAAGCAGCTGTGGTCTCTTCGTTACTTCCAGTAATCGGTTCGAGCTGTTTGAACCCGCACGTGCGTTAGCTTGAAGATTCACGACACACCGACAGGCTTTGGTTGGCTCAGTCACATGATAATCGGTTGCTTGGATGGAAGAAATCGTTTACCTCCATTCTGTTTTTCAATAAATCACTGCGATGAGGAAGAAAATAATCAATGCACACGTTGGAATTTAGTGTGGCCTTTCTGTACTCCGCACATAAAACGTCATCACTGTTTGGGTTAATAGCCATCAACGAGCTTCTGGTATGATACCTGCTAGACATTTGACTTCTCAATCGGTAGAATCCATTCATTTAAATTGATGCGAGTTTTGACAAGTAGCTCACCAATTTCCAGCCTGAGGTCGTAGCGCTGGTTTTTGGGATGCTTCTCAGCAGCTCATTCTGATGGGTCAGAGAGCCAGCTGAGCTGTGAGGGAACGGTGATGAGGCAGCTGGAACCAGTGAAGCTGCTGCTGGTGTCTCAGTGTGCAGCTGACGTCATCAGACCCAACGCAGCGCGCTCTCTCTGGTTGTATCCGAACTGCCAGCCTCTGCAAGCGTAATGGGAATCAACTCCAGTGAAAGGTCAGGACGCTGACTCCTGATCCTGAAAAGCCTATAGCTGTGCTGTCCTGACCGAGCAGCAGCGGTCAGGAGATCTGACCGCAGGTTACATGTGCTCTGTTGCTGCCTGAGGTGTAACAAAGTGTGTTTTTACCAGACTGCTTTGTGTCGCTTCAGCTCCTTATCAGAACTGATCTAATTTTATCTTTCCTTGATAAGAGGATTAGTCTGTCTAGTTTGCACTGGCTTCACATCAGAGTGATGCTGAAGCAGGCATGACTCAGAATAATCTGCCTCCTTTTCTGCTCTCTCTCCTCTTGCAGAACAACTTCACTGGCCAGAGGTGGATTTATCTAAAAAGTCCATCTTCAACTCTGCTGACAGGGTGGTGAGTCCAACCCAGGTGTGCTTTGCAGCCATTCCTTCCCCTGTTCTGCAGGACCTCCTGCTGCAAGCCGAAGAGGAGGAGAAGAAGCAGAAGGAGAAGGAGACCCAGTGCAAGAAACCAAGGTCTTTGATGAAAGGTGGGCTGGTGCTTAGCAAAAGAAATCGCGTGATCCTTGCTCAGAAACAGACCAGTAGTCCAGATGGGGGTGAGAAGCCCGTCCAGACAAACTGTGTCCACTCAGACAGCAACTGCAATCTTCTGAAGCCGACTCTGAGCTTCACAGTGGTGGGCTGCAAGATGGGACTGACCCCCCGCACAGTTTCACTGCTCAGGAAAACCCCGAGTCTTAACGCCTATCGCCATGCGCTCTTATCCCCCTACAATGCAGCCGCCTCCCGGGAGGCGGAAAACACCAAGAAGCTCTGCATCTTCACCGCCATCAAGCCGTGCAATGTTATCAGAGAGAAGGCCAAGTTCTTCAAGTCTGATTTCAGCTACAACCCCCAGTTTGAGTACAGCAACCCCGCCTCTGCAGGTTTCCTGGCACGCCATAACCACGCCTCCAATCAGTTCCTAGCCCAGGTATGGCTGCATTTCCTCCTGCAGACATCTAGTTTGATTTCTGTGGTGCGTTGTTGGAAAGTGGAAAGGAAAATGAGAAGTGTGTGTTCGTATTCAGCCCCTGTGAGCCTCTTCTGGGGATCTCTCTCTCTACGTCAATACAGACATTTTTTGTTGATTCTTTGCAAAACGACTGAAGCTTAGGTTGGATATACTCTGTATTATTCTGTGTTCTCCAGATACATAGTTCCATTTAATAGCACAATCAAGTAAAACTGTTACCTTCAGTTATAAAAGTTGTATAAATGAAATTTAACTTTATAATTTATCGCTTTGAAATTGGGCCTCTGTCTCGCTGTCTCAATGTTGTCGTTTCAGATGACGTCTAGTCAAAGCCTGTAGTCTCAGGTCTTCTGTAGCTTCTCCCAGGCTTGTCCTTCAAACAGACCATCTTCTGTGCTCCCAGTTATTGACCTGTTGACTACATTTTGATTCTACTAGGAATAAAACTTCGAAACTACAACTCTAAGAAAGATGTCAACAACAGGAAAATCACAAACCGCAAGGATGAAACGTGGTTGCTGAATACATTTATGGATCCATGTTTTGCTTCTGGGGGAAGGTTGTTAATCTTCAGAATTTCAAAACTCATATTGGTTGAGCCAGAGAGTCATTATTGTCACATGAGATGTAGACTAAGCAACACATTCTGGGTAGTTTTAGAAGTGAACGTCTAGTCAGATCTTTTCCCCCCATCATGATGAAGTGAAGACTCAGCTGGAAGGCTGTTAATGAAGCACACTCTGGTCATCAGTAGTATAGTACTGGAGGGAGTATTGTGTAATAAATGGAAAAATCTATGTTCAATCTAATCATGTATGCGTTACGAAGCCTAACATAAGGGGGATGATGATCATAATGTTCCATACACACTTTTAAATGTAGGCTTCATCTGGTTCTTTCCTTTCACACAGATTCTAACTTTGGGTGCACCAATAAATTGGCCCTGATTTTCAAAATTTCTGTTTTTTTAAAGGGGCAGTATTATGTAAAATTAGCCTTTTTGACCTTTCCATCATGTTATAATGTTATTACTATGGAGACAATAGCGAAGCAACATGTATCAACAGTCAGCATAACATCGTGTCACCATCTCTGAGGTTTCAGAGAGAGTTCCTGAGGTCTCTTCTGTTGCAGGCAGTGAACATCATGGAGCTGGCCTTGAAGAGATACGGCAGCTATGAAATGTTTGAGCAAGTCACCGGTGGGAACCTGCTTCCCAGGAGTCGGATCTGGATCAACGTGAAGAGATACATGGAGAAGGAAGGCTGTGTGGGCGAGGTAGGAGGAAAGCAGGCTGCTCACTTCTCTCATGCTGACTCCAGTTTGGATCCAAACCGGCTGGATTCTCTGAGAGAAGGCAGTTGGGTGTTGTCGCTCGGCCTGCAAAGTCTTTGCTTTGTTTGAGTGCATTAATATTACAGTACAACACAATGCAGCTCACACCACTGAAGTTAGTCCAGGGGAAAATATTTCAGATTTGTCCACTTTTCCAAGATCATCCCTCAGTTTGCTTTTCTGAAGCAGATTTTATGGAATTAAACTAATTTATGTTACATCTTATATTCATAATCCACTGCTGAACACTGTTCACATAGAAACATAACCAGGGCCTGACAAAAGAAAATGTTGACCCCTGGACCAGAGCCTCTTTTGGTGCCATACCCACACAAGTTTCATTTCATTTCATTTCTATTTTATTTTTTATTTATTTCCTCAATAGTAAATATAAACAGTTCATGTAACAATGAAAAGAAATTATGAATGAAAAGGAGCAGAAAGAAGAGTGACCTTATGACATTTGCCCCCTGTCCGTGTACAGAGAATGTGGACAGCGATTCCACTCAGAAGACAATTTCAGACATAATTCAAATGCGTAAAATATACATAACAAACCATCAGCTTATTCAGTGCTATATCGCTTCATCATAATGATTTGTTCTGTTGACAGATTGTAGTCCAGGTGACAGATGACTTGCTGTCCAGAGCCTCGATGACGATGGTGAACGGTCAGCCCACTATGACCATCAACACATCCAGCGCCCGGGAGCACTGGCTGGAGGGCATCCTGAGGCATGAAATCGGTGGGTGCAGTGGCTCTGACACACACATGCTCTATCTGCTTCCACTTGTTCTCATCATACCAGGATAAGTAGAAAATAAAACATGCAACAGTTTCTTTCTGACAGTATGTAATATGACACATTGCAGAAGTTTTCACACCCCTTTTTCTAACATTTAGTTTCATTATAACTCCTGAATTTTGGATCTCATCAGTAACATTATGGTATGCATTTGTTTATAGCTTTCATTATTCTGTTTCCCCTTAGTAAAATTTAATTCAGAAATACTTTATTTGTCCCAAAGAGAAATTCAATGATGTTCAATGATGATATTTTTTCGCATATGAGCTACTGGGATGTAACTCATATCATCCGAGTATATTGAAGGAGTGGTTGTGTATGGTGACGCTGTGGGCTGGAGGGATCTCTGGTTGCAGTCCGTCTTGGAACAAATCTGAAGAGGCCTCTGACTGAAGACTGTTGCTATGACGAAATTCCACAGTAGAATGTCCTGGATGACACCATCAGTCAGTGGTAGCTCTGCTAGTCAATCTCATTTGCTTTTGCCCCTCCTCCTTTAAATGTCTGTCTGGCCATATGGTCAGAAAACTGGTCAGAGAGATGCTGGAGTTCTCTTATTTGATTCTTGATTGTTATTAATAGAAGAGATGGTTGGACTTCCTCCTTTTCTCTCTACTCTCCTCCTTTTCAGCTCCTCTGGGATTTGGGTCGCAGATGAGCCCAAATCCCAATGTTAGCAATGCTGAGTACAGGTACTATTTGAGTGTTTAAAATGCTAATCAAATGCTCTAGCTTGTAAAAACAAGCTAGTGCTTGTTGCCACGGTTACACATTAAATAACTTTCCAAAAATAAAAAACTGGAAGAGCAAAACTCCTTCCAGCTGCACAGCATCCAAAACCAGAGGGAATAATTGTCCAAACCTGCAACGTCTTGACCAAAACAACAATGAATAAACGTCAGAAAAAGAAGATTAATAATGGCAGAAATGAATTCAACGTGTTCTCTCTGTCTCAGGCACTCATTACTTCCGAGGCCTCAACAACGGCCAGCAGCCGTGGGGCAGCAGCACGGGAAGGAGGAAGCACAACCTGAAGCCTCTGAACCCAACAGAGGAGGGCCTGGCCAGCATCCACAGCGTTCTGTTCAGGAAGGACCCCACTCTGTGGCGCGCCGCGCTGCTCTATTATACCGTCTATCAGGCCAGGCACACGTCATTCACTCAGCTCTTCCGCAACCTGGGACGCTTTGTTCAGGACCCACACACACGCTGGGACTATTGCGTCCGTGCCAAGAGAGGCCAGACCAACACAGCCCTGCCAGGTATGTGGAGCCAGCTGACCTGACATGCTCAGGACTGATCTTTGAAAAAAAGTTGACTGGTTTTTTCTGACCTCTAATCCTGAAGGATGCTTCAGTAAAGACCAGGTTTATTTGGAGGGCATACTGCAGATCCTGAGATACAGAGACAAGATCAACTTCCCAATGCTGATGGCTCTGGGAAAGGTGAGCATTCTGAAGTTTACTGCTCTAAGACCTGGAATATATTATGATCCCCAGGTTCAAACCTTCTCTGGCAAAAGTTTCTTTTGTCACAAAAAACTGATTTGAGTCCATCATGATTTACACTAGTCTGGAAAAGACCAGTCCCCTGTGCTACACCATTTGCTGCGTACAAAGCAAATAGGACTCCGCTAATGAGAAACGATTGGTTGCTTGAGGCATTGACTCTGTTAAAGTTTTAGTTTTTACCCAGTTGCTAACGTTTGCCTGTAATGCACCAGTTTGATGTTAAGAAGTTTGCCAGAACTTGTCTGTGCTGTAAACAACCATGTTCCACTGCAAACAGAGAAGTGCTGATGTGAACGAGGCTGTTAGTGTTGATTTGACATGTGGAAGTGTGGTCAACATGGACTGAACTGTTTTGTTCTCTTCCTCCACTGTCATTGCTAAAACTACAGGAAGACTACAATTCTAAAACTTCTCAGAATATCAATGTCATTGTTTATGGCAATTTTGTTTTTCGAAATTACTGCGTTTCCATTAATCAAATTTATTTTCATAATTCCAGTTTGCACAATTTTATAATAATTGGAAACACAGCTTCTAATCCAACCATCTCTGATGACTGGTGTCCCGTTTGGGGTATTTATATTCAGCCTTTCTCCTCTGTCTTCAGATGGTCAGTCCTTGAAGGGAACGTAGTATCTCTACTGCTAACCAATTCCTTTCATTCTTCAGAAGGAGAACAAGGAATTGAATTTCTGTTAAATTGCAGGTAGTATTGTGAGAATGGTGAGTAATGACACCCAGACTGAGCTCCAATGACTAGTTCAGTGAATCAGAGTTCCAGTAGGATTTCACTGTCTTTGCATATCCATTTTACATGTTTGCTTCCCCTTCTCTTCCTCTGGGAAACATTTGTTATTTTGGACTCTGAATGGCATTTGCCTGGCTTCACTAGGTCAAGTGTAAAGTTTGGTGGAGGGAGGATTATGGTGATGGCCTGTTTCTCAGGAGTTGAGCTCCTTGGTTCAGAAAGGAACTTTTAAGGCGTTAGGCTTATTGCTCTTGGTTTTGTGCGAACAGTTTGAGGACTACATCCTCCTATTCCAACATTACTGAGCACCAATTCACAGAGTAAGGTCCATAAAAACATGGATGAGAAGATTTAGCTTAGAACAACTTGACTTGTATGCACAGAGTCCAACGCCAGTGTTTGACCTCATATATGCTCTTCTGAAACAATGGTAAAGAAGTCCCAAGAAACATTCCTAAATGTTGTGCAAAGCCTTTCCTAGAACTGCAGAGGGTGGACCAACATCAACCGTGTGTGTTGAATGGATGTCATTATAGGGCAGTGTTATATAAAATTGACTTTTTTAAGCGTTCTATCATGTTATAATGTTATTCCCTTATAAAAAAAACATAGTGTTGCTTTGGTTTTTTTTCATGCATGTTTGTTGAATCCTTAAATCTCCCCTGACTGAGGTGAATAAACTACTTCACTCACAAAGCTCCACCTGTTTACCCAAAGCTCCTGTTCAGAGCCATGAGAACGGCTGTAGAAGACATAATAGATGAGCACTGTTGTGTTGAAGCAGAGTGTCTGAACGAGCAGGAGCTTCTTACAGAGACAGAGGCCCAATTTAAAGGCATCAAAATTGCAAAGTCACATTTCTTCATGTTTGATATGTACAGTGTTTTTATAACAACACTGTCCATTGTAACATAAGTTACTTGTGTTACAAAATGACACTATGTGGCTGGAAAATACACAATACTTCCATCTAAACTTCATGTGTGTGAAGACAGAGGAGGGTTTAAGATGGTAAAGCAGCAGATTTGTTGAGATGTGTTGTAAAAAGCTGAATGCCTTCTTTGTGCTCCTTTACAGCCGTATTCTGTTGGAGCTCTTTGGCTCTTTTAGATCCTGTCATTTCTCCTCCAGTTCATCATCAGTAAACTGTATCTGTAGAGAGCTATCCTTCGTGACACGCCGTCACATTAAACGAGGCGTCTGTGCTCAGGATGGCTGCATATCTGACTTCTACAAAAGCAAAGAGCTTACATAACCACCTCCATGAAGGAACACACCACGCTCTCCTGCTTCAAAGGACCCAATGCAATAATGATGAAACAATACATGTTATGTAAGAAGTGATGTCTGAAAGTTCTCTGTTTTTTTGTGAGGAAGGTGAACGTATCCAATCAGAGCAGCCGTACTGCCTGTCTGAAGAGGTTTAACTTGAGTCTCTGCTGCCTTCAGGTGTCATTTGAAGACGTGGATCGTCTGACACCTCTGGCTCAGGTGGAGAAGGTCCGCATCCCACATTTCATGCAGGACCAGGAGAAATATGCTGAGCAGCTCACAAAGATTATGGTGGTCAATCAGCTGACAGATGAAGAGCTGAAGACCCTCATCTAACCCAGTCCTCCTCCTCTTCCTCATCTTCCTCCTCAGTCCCCCAATAAAAGCTCATCTCCTGCCTGCATGCATCACATCACTAACGCAGCCCTCATGCATGGTAGCACAGCTGTGAATTGTGCAGTGCTGTGGTGTCTCTGGTATTAAATTCTAAGACTGATCAGTCAGTTCAGGTTCTTAATGCTGAGTCAGCGTTGGCCTGCTCATTCCTCCCTGATGAGGAACACGAACCCTCACTGCTGTTGTCTTCAGGTTTCGTGTTATCACTGTACGTTTTATGCCAATACAGACAGGCTGCAGTATCAATACCAAACAGATTTTTTCTCTGACCTGTATTGAGTGTAGTGCCAAGTTTTTTTACTTCCTCCTTTTTGTTAAAGCTGCCTTGTAGAAGTTGGACTTTCCAAACCCTCTGTGCTGTCTTTCAGAGTGGATCTGTTTTGGATAAATCTAGTTCTTTATTCATAATCAAACTCTGAAAACCTTATCAATTCAGATCAGTTTTATGATAATTTCACATGTAATCAGCTTATTTTCTGTGGGTACTGTGCAGGAATGGACAGAAGTTTAAGGAATAATTAAATCTCGGTTATAACACATTCAAACCACTCCCTCTCCAGTCCCACAGCTCAGAATAAAAGCTTCTTATATTCACCAGTTTCAGAAGACGTTTTGCTTCCACTCTGTCTTCATGGTGTTCAGGAAGAGAAACCTCACAGATGGATTGGTGGAAAATTGGAGCCGTTTTAATCCTCACCGTTTCTTTTCCAGATAAACTAATATCCACATGTCCCAAACGGTCCACAGGGCATCAGACTCAACGGCTCCATCCTTGTACTTCCTGCAGAATTCCAGTTTGTCCTTTTTGTTTTTCTCAAACAGAAGTATCTTCTTGCTGTTCTCGTTGCCACAAGTTATTGCAAAGTGTTCACTTCACTGCTCATCTCCTCAAACCCACCTGCTGCCAGTGTTGAGCAGGTTCTGCTCTGGTGTCATCACCACTGCTTCCTGGACACATTTTGACACCCCAAAGTTTCTTGAGTGTAGTCGAAACTCTTACCACGATGTTTGTGATCAGCTGCCATATTTTTAGCATCCGCTCCTCAGCCATCTAATGCAGAGAAGAGCAGTCTCTTCCATCCTTGGACTAAAGTCAGCTCATTCTTTGGTGCCTGAGCAAAACCAAAGCAGGTTTTTGGCCAAATCTGCTGAAGCTAATTAATATCTGATTTAATATATATGCATCAGATTACTCTGATTACTCTGCATCTGAACAAATGTTTTTTTTTTGCTTAATTACAAATTAAGCAGAGAGGTCCATTTTTTTTTTAGACAACGTTGGGTTTAAACAAGCCCAAACTATATATATGGGCCCATTAGGTTAGACTGAAAAGAACAGTTTTCTTTAGAATAGGCTAATATTAGGATTTGAAATATCCATGCAAAATAACTCTTTCCCTCTCTTATCCAAGTGTACTTACCCTGTGTATGAGATCTGTCCCCTTTGCAAAGACAGATACGGTTCCCTGTAGTGACTTTGTTAGGTTAGAAACAGTTTTTGCTGGAGAGAAAGATGAGAAGCTGAAGTGATGTTCCAGCCACACCTGCTGCTGGAGAGGAACTTATTCTGAAGTAAACATTATTTCTAAGACTGTTTATGATAAATGTCCACCTGAAGATTGCCGTGAACTCACCTTGTTGCACTTTCTGACCTGTAGTCTATCTTCTTATCACTACCTGTATGAGTTGGTTTAACCTAAGCTAAGGTAACTATTTATTACAGTATTCTGTTTGGATGTCTTTATGAAAGAATCTTTCAATAAAGAAGACAAAAAAAATGCCCTGTGTTTTTATCATTTGTACAGCAGAAATGATCAAGCTGCTCACTGAAGATTGTTTTTTGCCAATTATTTGTTTAAATTTTTATTGTAGAAAATGTGCTGTTCCATTGAGCATGTTATTATTATTATTTATTTGTATTACTGCAGATAATGATAATTGTAAAAGTAAAAACAATAAGACAATCAGACCTCTAGGTCGGAATGGGACTACTTTGTTTCATTGGAAAGTCAAGTTTATTATTAGAGCACATTTCAGCAACAAGGCAGTTCGACCTGTTTTACCCCATAAAGCATAACACAGTAACCAGCAGTGACATCACAGCATTTCATTAAATGCTATCATCAAAGTAATCAGGAATAAGTATCATCAAATGTACATCAAATATGTTAATCAATGTTCTAGATATTATTAATGAAACACGACTCCAAACAGGTGGGTTTTTAGCCTTGGTTTAAAGGAACTCAGTATTTCAGCTGTTTTTGCAGTTTTGAGGAAGTTTGTTCCAGACATGTGGTGCATAGAAGCTGAATGCTGCTTCTCCATGTTTGGTTCTGATGCAGAGCAGACCCAGAACCAGAAGACCAGAGAGGACTGGAAGGTTGATAAAACAGATCCTTAATGTAAACTGCTCAGTGATTTATAAACTAATAATATTATAAACTAACAACAGTATTTTAAAGTCTAGTCTCTCAGTTGAAGGACTCTAGAACTAGGTGATGTGCTCTAACTTCCTGGTTTTAGTCAGAAATGCCAGCAGCAGCGTTCTGGATCAGCTGCAGCTGGAGGATTGATTTTTTAATCAGACCTGTTGCAGTAAACAATGCAACTAAAGATAAAAAGATCATGGATGAGTTTCTCTAGATCTTGCTGAGACCTTAGTCCTTTAATCCTGGAAATGTTCTTCAGGTGATAGAAGGCCGACTTGATCTTCCTTTTATCTTACATTTTATGTCCACTGTAATGTCTGTACTTGTGAATCCATGAAACCTAATTTAAATTAGATTGTTAAGTTGGATTGTTCATTGTGCTCACAATCCAGGCCTGATGAAGTCATGAAGCTCCCCTCTGTGTCAGTGATCTTCATAATGAGATGTCTCTGATCACACTGAGCAGTAACCGAATCTGTCACTGCATACTGCCAGTCTTTAAGCTTCTGGTCTAACTGGGAGACCTGACACCACTGAGGGCCACAGACAGGTGAATGAGAGCGAGCAGCCATGGCACACTGCACAATGAGTGTCACTATACACATCATTCATGTACTCTGACATTTGGTTGTATGCTTAACAAAGTGTCCAATAACCTCAGCATGGTCATTGTCTGATGTGCTGTGACCGGATCTCACACACCACTGGACCCATCAGGTCCAGTGGCCCCTCATTGTCTGGTCCAGGTGTCATTTTAATAAAGGAAATGACTCCAGTGCTATTCTGCCTGAACCTAACAAAGCTTTACATCCCCCAGAGCAGCCAAGCCACAACTTAAAAAACATCTATGCACACAAGGCACAATAACTAATGTCATACTGAAGGGCAACGACAAGACAAACATCAAGATACTCATACACACAGGCATTTCTAAAGGCACTTTCTGTTGCTTTTAGAAATTAATTTTCTAGTCATCTTGTGAAGGGTAAAAAGCCATCCAGACTTCTTTATTAATTATAATTAACCACACCTTTCTACAAACTGTTTCATCATCCGTGTGTGTGTTATCCAAATCTAAGATCAGATGAAATACAAAGTCACTGACATCTGTCAGTGTGACTCTGTGAGAAAGATTCCAAAACCGTTATCCACAAATGGAGACAACATGGAGAACCTTCTCAGGAGTGGCTGCTACCAAAATGACTTCAAGAGCTCATATACAACTCATGAAGAAGATAAAATAAGAACCCAGAGCCACGTCTGAAACTCTGCAAGCCTCAATTGTCTCAGCTGAGGTCAGAGGTCATGATTCAAACATAAGAAACTAGACAGAAAATGACCTCCACAGCAGAGCCCCAAGGCCAGAACCTGCTGACCATAAAGAACCAAAAAGCCCAATCTATGTTTTGAAAAAATTATCTTGATGATCCCCAAGACATGAGAAAATATTCAGTGGTGTGAGTGATTGTGTGACATAATTACTGCAAGTCAGTGACTGAATGCAATCTGCTGGATTTTTTCAGGTAGAAAACATTTTAGACTATTTGAGTGATAAACTTGACTGCATTGTTTTATAACCTGGGATCAAATTAGAATCTATATATGTCATGTTTGGTGAGTGGCGGTGGAGTAGAGAGAGGAAATAACAGGAGTTAACAGCAGTTAAACAGGAGGAAACAACAAGGAGTGACTGAGAATGAGTTGTAAGTATACTGGGGAGGTTGGTCACTAAACAAGGAACATATAGCTGATTAGGAACTGATTTCAGGTGTGAGAGGAGAGAGCAGAGGGAGAGAAAGTGGCACAGTGGTGAGGGAGAGTACACAGGGGAACAGGTAACAAATCAAACACTAAAGAATAACGAGACCTAAGAAACATATTAAAACTACAATAACAAAGAGTACTTAGAGATAAGAAATAAACATAATAAACTAAAATCACTTGAAAGGACTGAACCAAAGTGAAACGGAAACACGGCTGATCTAATCAAAGAAAAGGAACTAAGGAACACAGAAATGAACAAAACTCCAAACAAACTCAAACTACCTGAGATCCTGACAATACAGAAACCGAAATATGATTTAAGTTTATTTAAAACAGGAGGATAATTAAAGTTAACATTTCCTATTTTTATTTAAGATTTTTTAGGATAATAATTACTGTTTACAGGTTAATATATGTACAGCATGATGGTAATTTGTCTATATGATTGACCTGAAATGTAAATATAAATAAACTGGACTTAAAGACCTTATTTAACATGACATATGGTGAAAAGTTAAAGCTATAAGTTTAACCGCTGGTTCCATCATGGACAGGTTCATTTTATTCTTTTTGTATTACACTCACCTTATTGCAGTGCTTGTTTTGTTCAGACAACAATTCTAAATGACCGATCTGGCCCCCTAGGTGGCTCCCTTTACAAGTGCCTGAGCTGTCAGATGAAAAACCATGAACTCAGCAGCTGACGGGTCCTAAATGAAGACAGTGAAGGTCTGATGTACTGGTACAGATGTATGTGTTGTTGGTTCAAATCCTGTGACATGTTTAGAGCGCTGATGCAGGGGCAGTATGTGATGTTATAGCTGAGCTATTGTTTTTTTTCATGGATAATCTTTAGAATAATATTTAATTCTAAACATAAAACAACAAAGACCTGCTGTTAACAGAAAATGAAAGCTGACCCTCAGTGATCAGCTGTTCAGAAACAGCCCAGTCCAGCAAAACGGTGCAGCACTGCAGAGAGACGGTCCAGGATTTGAATCCTGACCTGAGTGGAGTTTGCATGTTATCTCCATGCAGGCAGGAGTTCAACTTCCTCTCACAGTCAGTTAAATGGTCTCTCTTGGGAGTCGTGTGTCTGTGTGTCTGGTTGTTTGTCCTGTGTGTGTCATCTGGTGTAGACTAGTGAAACAGGGTCTACCAGTCCTCTCACCCAGTGACAGAGGGGTTTAGATGAAAGAATGGATGACTGACCCAGAAACAGCAATGCAGAGGCAGCTGTTGTTTCCAGGGGTTGATTGAATCACTCTGTGTATTTGGAGAAAGAGTTGTGGTCCTGTATGTGGAAGTCGAGTGTGGTAGGGAAGTATCTGAGGGTGAGACAGTAGTGAGGTGTGTGGTAGTGGTAGCAGAAGGTGGTGGTGAATTCTGCTCTGAGCCACTTTTTTCTTTTTTCTGGTAGTTGTGATGAACAAGCCAGCCTTCCAAACACAAGGGCAGCGCAGATGAGACATGAAGAAAAACAAACTGGCAGTAGAAGGAGACCAGGGTCAGGAATGGTAGCTACAAGAATGAAAGGGAAGGTTTAAAAGACAGTAGTGAGTACTAGCATGGTGTTAGGTTTGGAAGCAGTGGCTTGACAAAAAGACAGCAGGTAGATGTGGAGATGTTTAGACAGGCGGAGATGGTTTGGACGTGGGTCGCTGCTGGAGAGGAGGAGCAGAGGCTGACCACAGAGCATGGATGTGGTGAAGCAAAACGAGCAGAGGGTTGGTGTGGGATGGAAGCAGATCTCTATGGTGACCAAACAGAAAGAAGAAAATGAAGATCTTATATTGTTAGTATTTACACTTTGGTAGCCTGGTAAAAAGCAACTCCTTGTTCGACGCTTTGTTTTGTCCAGACACTCTGGACCCTCAGCTAATGAGAAACAATTGGTTTCTGGAGACTTGGACTTTGTTGATATTTTAAATAATAAGATCAGATTTTACCCAGTTGCTAACATTTAGCTGTGAGGTGATGCACCAGCTTGCTGAGTCTTACTGGAGTGTGCTGTAAACAACCCTGTACTGAGGAAAGTCATGACATTTTTGCCAGCACTAAAATATCTTAAACATTTCTCTTGCTCCGACTTTAATTGATCAACTGCAGACGGACTACAATTCTAAAACACAACATAAAGTGAATGTCATCGTTCACAACTTCTCCTCCTGTTCAGAGAAATCCATCTCAATGGGGAAAAGCAGAGGTGGAGAACTGAAGGGAGATGAGAATCGAGCTGACTTGCACATGAAGGCAAATATATTTGTCAAAGGCTCATATATGATCCTGCAGCTCATGATAAGGTTGATTTTTAAGGAATGAAACAGAAGTGCCTCTGAATCATAAACATTGCAGATCCCCTGCACTAAACAATTTACAAGCACTTCTTCTTGGTGTGATAGTATCCTCACATCCAAACTAAGCTAATAAAGACAGTGATTGATAACTTAGTTCTTGAGCTTTGCCTCGATCTTCACATGATGCCAAAACTGATTTTAAGACCCAAGATCTGATGAGGCTTAGCTGGACAAGTAGTTCCTTACATTTTCTGTTTTCCACAGTACTGCGAAGCTAACATGGTCTGAAAAGCTGTTCTTCATTCCTTAAGAGCAGCAGCCCTAAGTTGTGCGTGGCGGATCATAACATCCTCTAAGGAGGAGATGAGGAAAAGTTCACTGCTCAGAGCAGCAGACTTTACATAAAGAGTCCAGATATGGTATAAAGATCTAATCATTTCTCTTTATTTACACATAGAAAATGCTTGGCACTTTTCTTCTTAAAGTACATTGTCTACATATACTTGAACATTTTTATGGCTTAATGACTTAGCAGTTACTAGGATAGATATTGAAAATCAGAAGGCGTCTCTGCACTTCTTCACATTTATGGGGAAGCTGTGCTCCAGCAGGGTCCATCCACCCAGATGGCCCGCCCATTCGCCATCTTAACCGTGACCACTGTCATCGCTCGTGTTTGGGCATCATGTCTCTGTCCACCGTCGCCATGGCAGGCCTGCTCATCTCCTTAGAAGACAGGTCGATGTAGAACTCAGCCACCACCGGACAGTGATCTGACGCCACGCCTCCCCACGACCAGTTATCTGGGATCCAGGGATTAGTCAGGCCCTCCCGCACCACCATGCAGTGACCTGCCAGAGGAGCAGATTTAAGATCAAAAACCCAAAAATGAAGACGCTGAAGATATGTCAGAGAGACATGAGCAAACAATTATTTCTTTATAGTTTTGTTCCAAGGAGCCACATTTTCTAGTAATGGATTTAAACTGCAGCATTCTGCAGATTTTCTGAAGGTCTTCCAAAGTTTGTGAAAAGTGGTCGTGTTTCATTATTTCAACCCAGAATAATCATATTTAATTATTTACATTTTAATATATAATAACTTTCTTCTCACACTGTGTCACCATGAAAACCGCGTGGAAGAGGAACTGACCTGAGTAGATCTTCTTGAGGGAGCGGCTGATCCAGATGTTATCAAGGCACAGCGTGCCCTGAGGGTAGCGGGTGCTGATGTTAGTGAACTGGCTGGACGGTACCAGAGGACACAGCTTCTCCTTCCTCAGGACGTCGAACTCAGAGCTCTGTGGCGACGAGCCAAAGTGTCCCAGTACGACCAGCTCCTTCTCACCTGGAGAGGAAGCCATGGCAGCAGGATCAGGCTCCAGCTCTCTACAGAAAGGAGGCTGCTGTTTGGATCTGGTTCTGGGAGTCCAGACTGACCTCTGAGTGTTTCCTGGATGCTGGGAGAGAGGTGTTGCCCCTTGTCTTCGCCTGATTGGTGGGTTTTACTGCTGGACTCTCCTGCCGAGGCGGTGCTCTGCATGTGGACGCTCACCACCGTCAGCTCCACAGAACCAACCTGAACGGCACCATTAGTCAGCAAACACAAAGCACACACTCACTCAGTCATTTCTTTTTTGCAGGCTGTTTCTTTTACGATTAGAGCTCCATTTTCGTCTTTTAGCTTCCCATTTGGAACATTAAAGATAAATTCTTTTTTTATGCCTTATTCCTGACCTTTTTTTTTTAAATCCATCACTGCATTAAGTTGTGCATGTACACAGCTTAATACAGATTAAGCTGTGTACATGCTGGGACTCATCTGCCTCTGTGAACCAGCTCCAAATGACTCCAACACTCACATTAGTGAGAATAAAAGAAACCCCAAAAGCTTTGCAGTTAGACTCACACCTTCATCTTATGGTCCTTCATAAACAAACAGCTCCAGTTCAAACTCAAAAACACATGTTAGTCTTTTTTTTTTTTTTTTTTTAGCTAAATATAACTCACTAAAAAGTGCGCCAGATACAGCTGAGGGTGTGCATGATTTCCGTTGCCGTTGACGACAGGATGGTCGAGGACCACAGCATCCTTCAGATCGATTCCAGATGAGCTGTCCCACAGGAAGCCAGAGTAACTCACTCCCTGCAAATAGAGAATGAAGAGAAAAAGAGTCTTTAATTAGAATCCGTGGCAACCTATTTACACCTTTCTATTACTATCTTCCTCCGCAAAGGTATCAAAACCCCCTACTGTCTCCTTTTGCTTTGCTGTGAGAGAGAGATGACCGACAGACCGGCCCACCAAGTCACAGTCACCTCACTGCTGCCAAATGATTTAGCAACTTTTCAGACAAAAGGAAAATGGCTCTCGGCCAAAATCAGAATCAGCAGGTCAGGCTTTTTAAAGATCAGAGATCGGCCAGAAAACTGTAATTGGTTCATTCCTGGTTAGGATGTTAGGCCAGGAGCAGATCATTATGTAATCAGTTGATCATTATGTAATCGTTTCAAGAAGTGTTTAAGATAAATGATCGAAAGCCTAAAGTGATGATGTTCTTGCTAACTTCTGACCAAAACTGTAAGCAAAGTGACATTAATACAAAACAGAACATTTTCAGTTCATTTTCCTGAAATTGATGGGAACTTGAATTATAGTTTGTATAGTTCTTTCCAACCACAGGAGCAGTCAGCTGCTGCTAACAGAGGCATGCTGTCACACTGTTCTCTCACTGATCCAGTTTCTGCTGGTTTAGAGCACTGGCCAACCAAGACTGGCTCTTCTGCTGAAAATGAACAGAACAGAAATGCTAATGATAAAAAAGCAAAGTGGAAAATAATGTTTTGTGTGAAGAAAAAAACCAGATTAGCAGCTCATCTAGAACTTGAAATGAAAATTGAAAATGATTTTTTGTGCAACTAAGACAGCTGATTGTTTTGATATATAGCTAATTATGGCAGGAATATGAAAACATAGTAATGATTACTAAAGAGTAAAAGTCAGATCCATAAATAGTTTTCTTACTTCCGTTAACTGCTTTCCCCAGGTATTAGTCTGCTCTGCTTTACGTCTCCGCAGTATAGCTGATGTCTTGTAATGATGTATTACTACATTTACATTACCATAACATAAAATATAAAATGTTTGTCATAAATTAATAAAATAACAAAAACAAAATGGTGAAAAATCCCACCAAAGACGATCCCAGGAGAGCAGAGAGAGACAGATTGGGGTTTCAGAGGTAAACCATGCTGATTCCCAGCCATCACATGCTCAGTTTTACCTGAAGATCCACTGATAGTAAAACAAAAACTGCTGCTCAGTGTTTTCAGCTTGATCAGCACCGACTGGTGACCAGGTGGTTAGAAATATTAAAAATCCTATCTTTTTCTGATCAGTGAACACACCATCCACAAAATCTACCAGGTCATAGTGACAGTGTCAGCAACTCAATGGGATACTTGATACTAATGTAAACTCTGATCAGTAAACCCTGATCAATAAACCCTGATCAGTAAACCCTGATCAATAAACCCTGATGGGAGCAAAACAGACAGATGTTTAAAACAAAAGTCCATCATTCCCATCAGACTGTTGGAGTTAATCATGCCCGGCTCTTGTTGTCATATCAACCACCCATCTCTCATGATAGAGCTCATGACCACAAGGTTGACCCAGTTCTTGTTTATATCACGACTTCAAATGGAGGTTTCCACTATCACCACACAGCATTGGCTTATTAGAGGAAGCAATGTGACCATTTAAAGCTAAATTGCTCCCACACAGCTTTCTGTGTTGATAAATTGGATCAGATGTTTTACTTTCTGTAGGTGTTCATGTCTCGGAGCATCAGGGTTTGTGACTTCCATACCTTGCTGGAGCGTCCTGTGGGTTTCTCAGAAACGATGCTTTTCCACACGCCTCGGGGCCACTTCCACGTCCGTACGCTGGCCAGGGTTCCTTGGTTTAACTCCACACAGAACTGGAACAAAACACCCAGGAAGCTGAGTCAGAACCACACCTAGATATAACATCTCCTACCGGCATGGTGTCTGGAGACAAATCAGCAAACTCTTCTGGTAGGAAGAGTTTAAATTTTTAACTTAAAATTTAAAAAAGCAAAGCCACCTTTGTTTTAATGATCCAGTCAGATATTTCACTGCATGTAGAACAACTAAAGCTTACCACAACATGGCATACCAAGACTTTACAACTTAACTGTTTCTTTTTTTACCAGTGTTTTGGCAGCTGGACAGTTTTGTGTTTGCTTCATATTTTTGTGTTAATATACTGTGGAAGCTGAAAGCTACTGTATTTTAACTCGACCTTATACCCCTGCATAATTCAGAGACCCGAGAAGCATAGGCAGATGAGACGATAAGGCATGTAAGGTAACATTGTATCATGTGTGGATGTAAAGAACAGGTCTTGTGTTATGAGTTGTGTCATAGAGTACAAAGCATGGAAAATACAGTTATCAAGAAATTAAACACCAACTCAAAACCACATGACAGATAAAGTGCAGCATTTTACAACTCGGGCTAACAGTAGGGGGCAGATTAACTGCTTGTCAGCTATGTGCTCCTGAGACAATACAGAGTTCAGTGAACTCCAGTAGCCTGGTGTGAGGTTACTGGAGTTCACGCAGGCAACCTCAGGGCAAACACAGCCGGAGAGGAAGCTCCTGATGTTGACATGAGCGAACACTGAGCTGATCAGCAGTTATGTCCTGGAGAACAGGTAGCAGTTCCTCCATCACGGCACAACGGAACAAACATGTTCAGAAAGGCTTACAGGTCAGTCAGAGCAGGAGTTCCATGTGGAACACCAGGAAGTTCAGACGGACCCCACCCACACACACAAACACACATCAGGGTCCTTACTGTGAAGGCCCAGGCTAATATGAGGCTGTTTGAAGGCTTATCTATGCTATAGCTACTGCTACAGCATGAGTCTAGCATGTGAAGAACTGATCTATTGTTTTATTGCACCTACAAATAAACAACAACATGCTCTGTCTCGATATGGGATCCTGGACTGAGAGACCAGAAACAAACAGCACACAGGCTGAAGTGGACAGAATGAACAGAGACGCTGTTTCAACTTTCAGGATTCTAAAGCCAACAGCTGTCAGGATGATTATTAATCCCACCGTTACTGTACTGTAAAGAAGATGTTACTCCTCATCCATTCGTCCCACTATCAGAACAGACGAGCAAAACATTATGACCAACGACGGGTGAAGACTGATTTTTCACCTGCTAATAGGTGGGATATATTGTTTAGCAAATACTATAAGCCATTCAATTTTTTCCACACGTGTTAATCAGTACATTCTGGCCATTGTACGGTTTTTACCAATGGGTCTCAAATGGCTGCACTACTGGTGATGAAGAGGACAGCACAAGCTCAAGAGCTAATGTGCCTTGAGGTGAAAGTGACACAGAAGGTGACAACGACAGAGAGACAGAGTGTGTGTGGTCCCAGGTTTACACTGCATGTGTTTCTGCTCCGCCATTCCTGTCTTCCACTCCTCTGTGAAGTCCTCCGAGAAGCATGTGTGGCATGTGGGTTAGTGGTTTTAGTGAACAGGAGGAAGGTTAAGACAGTAATCAATGACTTTTCCTGGTAAGCTACTGTAATTTATTTATTAAGCAGACGTGTTAAGGCACTGTCTGGCATTTAACAGTAAGTATTTTATTAAAAGTGAAAAATATCATGTTACATACATGTTACAACATGTACGTGAGCAGCTTATGTACATATAGGCCACACTTATAAAAAAGTGTGGCCTATATGTAGGAGTGGCCTATATTCAGGTGGGCTCAATAGTCCACATGGGTCTCATATGTAGGGGCCCATCAACGGATCTATTACTGGTTTCTGGCACCAGATAGTACAACAGTCCTTTCATGGAGGTGTGGAGTTCATACCAGGATGTGCTGAGGCTGTTTTGTCAACAAAAGGAAGACCATTCCATAATTAGACAAGAGGTCATAATGTTATGCCTGTTTAGTGATCTATCACATTGATCATAATGATTTGTGCTCCATATCTCTTAGCCTGTTTTGCTGTCAACTGGACCATATTTCTAGTCCTGTCACGATAACAAATTTTGCTGAGCGATTAATTGTCTCAAAAATTATTGCAGTAAACAAGAATATTGTTTGAAGACCATTTTACATTAATTTTATGGAAATGAAATTTCCATAAAATTTCATTTCCATAAAATGAAATTTTATGGAAATGCATTTGCATTTCCTTGCATTTGGCAGGAAATGCAAGCGATTTCCTGCCAAAGATAGATACACTTTATTTTCAAAAGTGCACTAAACACTGGAACTGATAAACTAAATAAACAGGACAACCAGAAACAAAAATAAAATGGATCCTCAGTCTCCATTAACAAAAAATTTACTTGAATAAAAACGAAAAAAAACATAAAGTCAAAGTGGAAATAAAAACTGCATTCAACCAAAAGAGTGCAGATTATGAAGTCTGTAAACTATGTTGCCCTTCAGTAATCATTACATTTAAATAGAGAAGATGGGCACATGCAATAGTTCACACTACACCATTTTTTGCCCCGATTTGCAGCTGTCAATGTTTTATGCATGCAGCTGTTACATTAGGTTGATGAGGAACCAAACCGACTTTAGTAGCAGAGTTCCAACTTTGTGGCAGTTGATTTTTTTTTTACTTCAAAGTTTGACTTTAAATTTTTATTACAAATGAACCAGGTTATTTGTCACAACACAATCCTGGTTTTAAGTAACATTTGCATGAATGGGTGTGTTTGTTTAAATGTTTGTCATTTAATCTTGAGCAGGCTTTGCCTAGCTAATCTAAAGGTAACAGGAACCAGTTAAAATTAGCTTCATTCACTTCCTAGATAGAAAACAGAGGATCATGTTAGGTTGGAATTATTTGATCCAAAACGCAGCAGCAGAACTTTGGCTAGATGAGCAGAACTCTGCGTTCACTCAGCTGTCACAACGGAAGTAATAAAACCGATGACAGAGCAGTTTCGGTTCCCAGGAGGTGGAAAGCTGAAACAGGATTTTCCCTCAGGCATCATCTCCAGGGGCCATTGAGCCTTCGGGTACAGAAAGGTGAACCGCTTACAAGTATTATTTTGCCAAAACACAAAACAGCCTCATAATTCACTCTGAGTGTTGTAAAGTGCACACACAGCATGGAGCCAGCGGCCTGGCAGGCAGCCCAGCAGTCCCAGGATGTTTTACTGTGAGACCTGGACTGGACTGGACTGAAGTGGACTGGACCAGGTTCATGTCTTACTCAGGAGCCCAGCTTTTCATGCTTGATTTATATGACTTGTGAAAAGACAGAGATATTAAAAGCATTGAACCAGTGACTGGTTCTGTTTAACTCTGAAGTTGGAAGTCTAATAACATCCACTTTAACAGGGTTTCAGGTAGACAACAGAAAATCAGCAGGATTTGCTGATTCCTCTCACCGCTAACAAAGCTAACAACTGTTAGCATCACAAAACAGTGACATTCTCTCCACGAGTTAACCAGCACTAACTCCGAACCAGAGAGCGTAATCACATAAACCTTATCCTTTTAAATGTCTCACTTAGATTTTGTTGGAAAGATTAAAAAGGCTTCCTGAGAATGAAGCTTTTAATATCACAGTTTGTTTTGGATCCTCTAATTTAACAGAACTGGATGTGAACCAGACACAAAGGTTCCAGCCAGTCAGTGAGCTAAGCTGAGCAAATATCACTGCTCTCTGTCTTAGTAGCAACATCTGGATCTTTAAGCGTTTGTATTGATGGAGGTTAGATTTTAGACATGTTTGGATCCCCTCTGATGAACGAAAGAACCAGCAATCCTGATGAATGCTGAAAAATATTCCATCAGATCACAGTTCTTGCTTTCTTGCGAGAACAAAGAATTAGCTTGTGGAAGTTCACAAGAAGACGACAGTGCAGTCATTGACTCACATGAATTGCTCCGTGTTGCCTTGGTTCGGTCATTGTTTGTCCTTCTTCACAACGTTCAGTGGCCAAACATGAACATGAGCTGTGGTGGTACACAACGGGAGTGGCTAGTTGGTACATAATACAAACCCTGTCAGGTCCATGTGTGTGCGTGTGTGTGTGTGTTGGTTTATCCACTAATTATATTAGTTATCCTGCAGTATCAGCATAACTAATGTTATAGTCTTCCACTATTTTTCAGTATGAGTAATAATGAGGAAGACACCCAACCACAGACAGAAGCTTCCTGAACAACCAAGCAGAGAGACGACAACAGTCCAAAACATACACACACTCTGTGTGTGTGACTAATCTCAACAAACAAACAGCCAGCAAACACGATGTCACAGTTAAATATTCATAGTGAGCATCAGGAGATACAATAAATTATAATTTCATCTAATCGCTCACATTATTATAAGATTCAAAGATGTATTCCTTGTAATTATTCTTCAGTTGTGTAATATTATTACCTCAGCGTCTTTGTCCAAATCATCCCACAAGAATTATTATTATTGAATTATTGTTTCTGGTGTCTCTAATCTTCCTCTTGATCTGAACGCCATCGATTCTCTACGAGGTTTGAATTTTTCACAATGTTCTAACTTTCAGAGACTCTGAAATTTGGGTTTTCACTATTTAATAATCATCAAAATTACATGAAATAAAGGCTTGAAATATTTGACTCTGTGTAACAAATCAATATAATACATGAGTTTCACTTTCTGAAATAAGTGACAAAAAACAAACGTACCTGTATTTTCCTTATTGCTCTTTTTTTGTTTTGTGTATATTTTTGGAAGGCACTTTTTCTACTGTTATTGAAGACTCATTTAATATGGCAGCAACAGTGGGCAGCGTTTTACTGCTACGGTTTGTCCATTCTAATGAGTAAATGGACAAAATGGAAAACACAGTAGTTTTCCATAAAACTAACGGACATAACAATGGAGCAGAAACAAACAACTTTTTTTCTGAATATAATCTGCACTTCTCATGCAGCCAGACATTAAAAACGGCAGCGGTGGAGGCGGTGGAGGTAAAACGATGTGGGCTGAAGCTTGTCCATCCCTGCACTCATCCCTCACCGCTGCCGACCTACTTCCCTCACACACAGCTCTCATTTCTCAGCAAAGGTTACATCGTGTCTAGGACAGAGTGACATTACCAGAGTGCTATATGTGTGTGTGTGGGTGTGTGTGGAGGCTTAGAAAGGACATGTGATGCTGCTAAAATTGGCCTTTTAAGCTCTCAACATTTTATGGAGGCAGCAACATTTGTCCATTAATGCAGATGACCTCCATATTTATTCCATAATTGGAGAGAATGATGTGACTAGAGAAGATTCTCCAGATATTAGTGATTGTGTTTGTCTGTGTATGTCTGTCTGAGCAGACAGAAAGATCCCACCACAAATGATCTGATGGAGTCTGGAAGAGATTGGGAGCAAGATGAGAATAATAGGAAGAAAACCTGACCTGACCCACAGGAAGGCCCCTCCATGAGGGCCCACAGCCTCCACAGCCTGAAGCTGAGCAGTTTGATGTGTGAGGTGGATCAGCAGAGCTGCTAACTGATGGAGTCATCCAGGACACGTTACCGTGGATACTGCACTGTTAGCATGTCTCTTACAGCAACAGTCTTCAGTCAGAGAGTTCTTTAGATTAGCTGCAAAACCGACTGCTAGTGGAGATCCTTCCAGCCCACAGCATCACCATCCACTCTTTGAAGACACTTGGTTGATAGCTACAGCAAAAAATATCATCTCTTCTATTTGCATTTGTTTGGGATGAAAATAAAGTATTTCTGAATTGAACTGAGCTAAATCGGGATGAAGCTGTTAGCTAATCTGAATAAAGTCCAGGTTCATAATGAAGATGTTTTTCTCTGTTAGCCTGTGCTTTACTGGTGACAAACAGCTTATTAGCAATAAGATGACAGTTCATCCCATTCACACCAGTCATCTCCAGTTAAACCATTTGGACCTGGGCTGACAGTACCTTATCCAGGGCCTCCCGCTCCACCAGGTCCTGCACTGCCACCATCTTGATCCTGCAATGAGAGAAGGAGCAACTTTTACATTCATATAGTGTAATAGTTTAGCATAAATCAGACATAATATTTTGTCCAGCAGTCACTGGTCTCTGTAAATTCAATATATATATTATATTGGATATCAGTATTTCGTATCCCTATCTAAACCTCATGAAGCTTTCATAACAAATGTACTGAGACTGAAGCTATTTGTCTCTTCTGTCTGATAATCTGCTGGCATCCCAACTTGATTATTCTGATCTAAATTACTCAATTTATTAACCATATCTGTAATTTATTATTAAATATTCAGAGCCAAACCAGGCCTATTGTTGCACAACCGGGGAGAGTCCTAAATTAAAGGTGCAGACGTGTTATTGGACTGCAGGAGAAGGGAGCTTACAGCCCAATGAACCTTTATCTGTTTTCATTCCAACTCATTTTCCAAACCAACAGTCAGCACAATAAAAAGCAGTCAATTTCTGAGCGGCTCTAGATCTTTTCCTCTAACTCCATTCGGCCGTGGAGAGAGAAAGTGCTTTGTGAAGCAATTTGTCATGAAGGCAGAAGCATTCCTCTATGAGTCATTTGCTCTGACTTTCTCAACAAACTGCATTTAAAGATAAGGAAAAAAATGGGATAAAGTGGGCATCTAATATTTTTGTTCTTCTACAGTTCTGGAAGCAGTTTACACAGCCCAGCATGCACAGCTCCTGCAGCAGCAGAAAATGTTTGGAGGATCTACAGCGTTGCAGCACAGTGGAACTGAGTTGGTTGCACAAGGAGATGGTGACTGAACTCCGTTCACCTCTCAGCATCTAATCTGAAATCAGAAAATCAGGTTACATAAGGGTCTGTTCTCTTGGTGAAATGCAGCCCCTAATAACTAGCATAGCTTAGCTTCTGTTACGACTATACACCCCCACACACGCACACACATGTAATGGGGCCCAGTGGCTCCACTCAGGCTCAGAGACCACACCTGGCAGAATGAATCAGAATACCATCATGTTTCTCGTGTTGCAGCAGACAACACGAGTCGTCCCTGCAGACTGCTTCCAGCTTCAGTTCAGGTGAGGCTAGGTCAGATCCAAACCATAAAACACACACAACTAAACACCACACTGATCGTTTCATCTGTCAGATTCACAGCTTCACTCAGCTGACCTGCTGTATTCTAGGAACACACTGATGTGAACGAGTCAGCTGTAAACCAGCTGCTGGCATAAACACTGTAACACACACACATAATTTCTCCACTTCTGTGCTCAAGGCAGAAGTGTGATGAACAGACCTGGACCAGCTGGCATCCTGGTCGCTCTGACAAAATGAGAAAATGAAGAGAAAATGTGAAAAATGATTTTCTATAGCAGAGGCAGGGAGGATGGACAGAGATGATGGATGGAGCTGAATCCAGGACACGGTTGGAGGGAAACTTGTTAGAGGCTGCAGAAGACCTGAGACTGGGATGGAGCTTCAACTTCATACAGGTGAAGCTCCATCCCAATGGAGTGGTATTCAAAACATATTTAGGCGTTAGAATGGCCTAGTCAAAGTACAGACATAATTCCAATTGACAACCTGATTTTCTTTTGGGATAGACTGATCCGCTTTTTGCCCTTCCGATACCAATACCAATATCTGAGTTCTACTATCGATCTGATAACAATACAGAAAAAAAGTTTTTTTTTCTACGAGACTTTGGTGTGTCTTTGAGTGCTGTACGCAATGCGAGGTATGATGCTAGGGGGTTTAAATGTGCATGGTTGATTTATAACTATAAATATATAAAGCAACATCTTTAATTTGTTCAGTCAGTGAGTATAACAGGCGATATAAAAAAAAAAAAAAAAAACTGAAACTGACTAAATCAACAGATTGACTACCTTAGTCAAACCTGTAAAAATAAACTGTAACAAAACTTCTTTCAAATGGTTCAGAAATTGCAATTAGAAATTCTAAATATAATGTAAGATAAATAGTAAAGCATGATGTTGCTCAAAGCATAGAGTTAGACTAAATAGATCTGCCCTCTTGGATCAGGCACATTGTCACTGATTCCCGATCTAGGATGTTTTTTCAGCATTGCAACCGATACAGATATTAATATGTATCGGAGCATCTCTAATTTGCTGTAATATCTTATATACAACTATTAAAATTGATACTTGTATCATTATTTTCTAAACAATATATTGGAAATCTTTCGGTCCTACTTTTGAAATTGTCATGTTAGAAAACAGATTGTAACAAAACAAGCAACCAATAAAAACAGCAACTCAGAAACCAATGAGAAGGCATGCAGACAATTGACACTTATTGCAACCAATCTAACCTCTCTGCTGCTGTAAAAGCTGACTAACATCATCATTAGTGCCTCACATAAACATCTTAGCTCAACTAAACCTGTACAAGACGGAGCAATTGACCTGCATTCAGACTGCTGAGCAACCTCAGTGTATGAAATATGAGGTTGGTGAGATAACAGGGAGACTTTACCACTGCCACTGTGACTGTAGTCAGCAACTTCAAACACTCCGATAAAGAAGCATTACTGTTGGCTGAGGGTCAAAGGCAGCCCAGCCGGAGCTGACCTGACGTAGCCGTGCTTCAACACACCTCCACCTTGTCCAGAGGTCAACAGAATAGGCTCTGTCTGAAGGGAAAAATCTGACCCAAGTCATATTCTGACGCAGAGTATAATAAAAAACTCAAAATGAACATGAACATAGTCAAGGGCGGGCAACATACACACACACACACATACACCACTACACAACCCCACACACCCGCACACAAATCTTATGATTTCATGAAATATCAACAGGAAGTAGATTTATCTTCAGTGTCGCTCTGGCAACACAGATTATTTCTAATATCTGTTGGTGCTGCAGAGACATAAACACAGAGTTATAAAGTCAAATCAAATGTCTGCTTCAGTACATGTCAGATTACAGCAAGCCTGAGGACAAACACAAGGTTGCATAATCAACGAGATGAGCTGCTGGATTCAGGAGTCTGCTGGGCCATGCTGGCCCTGACAGCACGCACTAATCTGATGAGAAGTTCACAGGTTTCAGCTTCAGACTCACATGGAGTTGTTCCTCTTTTGTAGATCCTCTTACGCATCAGAATCACTTAAAGACCTGACAAAAACTCTCAATTTCAGGAAATAACAACAGAGCAGTTACATGTAATACAATTCTATGTGTGTGTCTATGTTTATCCTTGTATTTGACACATTTTAAGGACAATTTTTCCAACAAATACTACGTTGTGGGGACTCTCTGCTTCTTGTGGGGACCAAAGTCCAGGATCCATAAGAAGCAGTCCTGCTTTGGGTTAGGAGTTCTGTTTGGGACTAAGCTATGAACTGACTTTATGTTAGGTTTAGGGTAAGGCATGGTCTCTTTATAGTACAATCAAGTAACTATGTTACCTTCAGTCGTTATAAAAATGCTACACATATCAATCATGACTTAAAAGAAACCTGACTTTGTAATTTAGTGCCTTAAAATTGGGTCTCTGTCTTTTTAAAAACTTCTGTTTCTTCTGAAACTCCTCCTTCAGGAAGTCATCACATCATGTCTCTATTAACCCTTTAACAATGTTTTTACCAGCGTTGCCCTGAGAAGTAGCTCAGTGCAATACTTGTGGTAACTGCAGATGTGCAGTTCCACCAGGTGTTTGCTAATTGCTTCTGGCTAGTCTGAAGGAGCAGAGTGGAAGGGTCAAGGGGAGAGCTGCTCTCTGAGGCCTGTGGTTCAGTTCCATCTTCAGATTTAAACAGGAACCTCCATCAGGCTGCACAGGGACCAACAGGAGAAAATGCTAATGATGTCTGTGTTAACACTTATGTGGATTATTCTGTAAGCCTGTTCATACAGTGAGATTTGTTGATGTGAACGTCCCCATCATGTGCAGCCAGCTAAGCCTTTCTGAGCATCGCTCCACAAACAAAGCTCCTGTGGAATCTCTTTATGATAATGACTCCTTTTCATTGCTACTTCACATGTTCTTTCTTTCTTTCTTTCTCTCTGTCTTGATGCTAGCTGTACTAATTAGTGTTTGGACTTTACTGTGTGCTGATGCCCGGTAGGAAAATAAGCCTGAATTGTTTAATACAAAATAGGACAGGGAACACTTTACTGGTCAGACAGCCTCCAGTCTGGCAGAGCCTGCTGGACAGTGCTCCTCACTCAGTGTCCACCCACATTAAAATGCTCTGCCAATGGAAATTTCTGAATAAGCACCCGACAGTTCACATCAGCTCAGCAGAGTATCTCTGAATGAGCTCAGCTAGCGAGCAGGAGCTGGTTAAGACGCTGTGAAATGCTCAGCAGGATGCTGGAGAGTTAACGTCCTGCTTGTTTTCCTCTTTCTGCAGCCTGGTTAATCTGCCATGTGATTAAAGAAACATGTGTAGCTTCCACCAGCCGTCCTGTCTTCCCTTCCCAACACAAACAACTGGATATTCTACTTCACACAACCTACTGGCTCTACTTTAGGTTAGCAAACTCTTTTCAAATTATTCAGACATGTCCAGTCTGAACGTCTGGGAGTTTCTCCGTCCTTATGAAGAGTTTATTTCCATTAATTGCAACACATTCTATTATATGAAATCAATTCATAGTATAACCACAAGTAGTAGTCAAAGTGAAAACCTGAAGCGGGATAAACAATGAATGCCTTCTCTGCACATGTTGCTATTAGGATCCATCCTAAGAAAGTTTAATATCCTGTTTCACTGCCTTTTCAGGCTAATTTTTCATTAAAAATAAGTCATATATATATAAAGTATATATAAAGGGAGAAAGGCTTTAAGCCATGGTGTCCAAAGTCAGTCCTGGATGGCCGGCGTCCTGCATATTTTTGTTCTCTCCCTGGCAGTAGTAACAACCTTCTTGTTCTTCTAATGAGCCTTCGTTAAACCAGGGAGAGAACTAAAACATGCAGGACGCCGGCCCTCCAGGACCCGCTTTGGGCACCACTGGTTTGATGAGTTTACAGTTAAACTCTAAAGTGACCTGCAGGTGGAATAATCAATGCTTCCCTGGTATCTACAGTCCAAAGGTGTTCAGGTTTGATTGTTCAGCATGGAATCAAGGTTCATTTGGAAAGTAGCTGCTTCTGTGTTCAGATCTGCACAGCGCCTGGCTCAAGCACACAGAAGTCAAACCTGGTTGTGGATAAAAACACAAAGAAAGAACTGAGTCAGACGACCCAGGTGACCCAACCCGGGCGTATCTCACCTGACGTTTTATTTTTTAACTCTCCCACAATCCTGTAGCTCAGCGTTCAGGAACAGTGAAGCAGATGTCACAGTCAGACAGCGGAGAAGAGAAGGGTGTGTCCTGCAAGACACACCCTTCTCAATGTGACCAGTGTGACCCCGCACACTGGTCACTGAGCTGGGTAAAAGCTCAATTCCTGTTAGGACTGCGACTGGTTAATTATTATATTGATTGTTCAACATTTACAAATAACTGCTCTGTAAGAAACTGTTTTCTTACAGAGTAAAAAGCCTTTCTGACATAGTTTCCCTTCAGATCAGCATAAGCTTTGGCAGATCTGGAATCGGCCCATCTTCTCTACCTCCACAAAGGTCTGAAAGTCAGTCACTGCTCTCTTTTGCTCTGCTGTGAGAGAGGACTGACTGACACCAGGTGATATCTGCACGGACGCGACTAACACCAGTCACCCTCTGTGGACAGGTCAGTGTCTCTGTCACTATGCAGCCACTTTTCAGACAAAAAGAAAATCAGCTTTGGCCAAAATCAGATTCAGCACTTCAGGCTTTTTAAAGATTGAGATCGGCCAGAAAACTGCAATCAGTGCATCCTGACAGAAACAGTAACCTTGTACACATACCAGGAGAAGTTTATAGCTCATTAATTATTGGAAGTTCAGCCCAGTTGTGCCATTGTAAACCTCTGACAGGAACCTTTATGTTGATATCAGATTAAATTAGTTTGCAGGTAATGCTGTATTTGCCACCAAACAGTGGGACTTCAGGAACACACACTGCAGCCTGAACCCGGACAGACTGAGCTCCTTTCCACTTCACTGCCTCTGTGTTCAGGGACACATGTAAGAGCTTTATAGCAGCTTTACAGCAACCATAGATGGGTCAGGCCAGAACTGCAGCCTGAAAATAGAACCTCAAGTCGGACACTTCTCTAAACACTCCCAACTGGCTGACTGAATCTGGAACGGACAAACTGGGATTGCTGGTTTACTTCAGACAAGGTCACAAGGTTTTACAGCATCTTTGGAGAAACAGAGAGCAAACAAACACAGGACTATTTATAGGTCAAACGTTTGTGATACCCTGCAGGAAATGAGTAATGGAATCAGAAAGTTAATCATAAATTCATAGGGCAATTTATTAGGTACACGACCATGTTCTTTAGCATCTAGACATGATTAAAAAAAACAAACATCCTGCTGAAGGTTAAGCTGCTGATCAGAATGGGGAAGAGCCAGAATGTGAGTATTTCACAAACTGCAGATCTCCTGGGAATTTCACTCACAACCATCTTTCAGGCTCACAGAGAATCGTGGGAAAAAATGAAACAGAGGGCAGAACACCGCGTGGTCAAAACTGTGTGGTAGATTTCTGTGGTCAGAGGAGAATGTTTACGATGACAGAAAGGTGAACTTTACTCCAGTAAACGCTAATAACTGCTAAGATATGCAGAACATCATCTCTAAACGTCAAAATTAGAGAAAGTTCAAATTTGGTGTGAACAACATGAAAGCATGGATCAATGGCTGTCATGGTTTGGAGGATATTGCAACACTTTGGGCCCCTTGGTCCCGACTCAGCATTATTTCACCCCTACAAGCAACCTGAGCTACTGACATTATGACCCCAGTAGAACCATCTCCTGGTGGTTATGCTGCTTTCTTGAACATGATAATATGTTCAGTGACCTTCAGTGACCTTTGGTGACCTTTACAGTGAGATCCCAGTCCAACAGGACAGTTCTGGATCCTCTGATGCAGAACATCATGAATGTGAAGCTGACATATGAGCAGCAATGTTCATCATAATATCCACCTTCATCATTTATGCAACACAAGTCATTTTAAAGGCGATGAGTCCAACACAATCTGATTGGTTAAAAAATGAACGTCCAAACACAAAGGAACTAGAGGAAAAGTCAGGTTTACGATAAAAATGTCTGTCTGCGTGTGTGTGTGTGTGTGTGTGTGTGTGTCCTTCAAATAAACAAGCATTTCGCTCTACTGTGTGTGTTCCCACAGGTAGACTGGGAGTGAGCAGAATGCCAGCGTGTTTAGCCAGTCAGGCCAGTTTCATTCCAACCGGATCACAACCAGTGTTATGTACACAGCATAAGTCCAGTCAGAGAAACCATCTGTTCAACCGGATGTGAACCTCTGTGGAGGAGAGTCAGATAAAAACAGAACTAATATTTCCAGAAACCAGAACTGTGCGCGACGACTCAGGAGTTGGTTCTCCTTAATGTGACATGACTGAAGCAGAAACACGTCTGATGAGACATGATGGAAGGCGTTAATATCGGAACGACTTCCCATGATTCCACAGGCTGTGGTAGAAATGCAGCAGACTGCTGGATCAGCTGGAAGTCCATCAGACAGAGAAAGTCTGATGGTTTGGGTTTCTCCTCTCAGAGGAAACCGTGCAGCAGCAGCTTTGATGAGACGATGGTGACATCTTTGCTCCATGATCCAAACTCAAGTCTTCGCCCTTCTTGGTTCCTGTCAGAAACACACTGAGGAGCCTCACAGCAGGCAGCTGACACACACTGCTGAGGGGTGCCCAAAATGTTTGGCACGTGAGCCTAAAGTATTGTGGGGCCAAAACAATATTGTTTTTAAAAACTAAACTCACCAAAACGTTGTGATATTTTTACCTGCACGACAATAAGCTAAACATGAACTATTATAAGTAAACAAATCGGGTAATTAGATTTTTTTTGGAGGAAGGTGATCATAGTTGTAACTCTTCAAATGGTTTCTGCATGGTTCCTTGTTAAATGAAAAGCTTTCACTTTGTTATTCTGAGCTTGATTGAAAAAAAACAATAAAAACAGGATCTATGTCAGTCTACATTTGAACACCCTTGTTGTATTTAGACAAGTTTTAATACAGTAATTAAAAGCAGATTTGGCCGCATCAACGTGTACGTTAAAGTCATGAATAGTTGTGGTTAGAAGAAGAAGCTTTCTTCTTCTTTTTGAAGAAGAAAGCTTCGAAAAGATTATCGATTTCTGTTGCTTCTAACATTTTTGCAGAGATTTTAATTTAAAAGTTGGAATTTTAGCATGATCACTTTAAATTCAGCCTCAGAACGAACTTCCACTATCTGGGAAGAGTGTTTTAACTTTAGGGTATTTTTTTGTGATTTAGTTGAAATGTTGGCGTGTTGTGATGCATGAGGCCGTATCAGACGTGTATGGAGGAGATCTGAACAGGAGGAAAATGGTTTTAATCACTAAGCCAGTGTGATGTTAGGCAAATATTTGTATTAAATGAGTCATTTTGTTTGTTCATCTTCAGGAGGCCTGTACCTGGCTGTGTACACAAAACCGCTCTGCAACACAACCAGGAAGCTGCCTTTACCAATCACCCTGATTTGAATGACACGATGCTGCTGGGTCACATTTATGAATTTGAGTGATTTCCATTTTTAATGGACATGTTTTAATGGGAAGATGCTTCCTGCTTTGCAGAACAAACAGCTGCAGCTCTTCTGGGAAAGTTTCCATCTGCTTTAGCTGTTTATAACAACACCTGACCATCTGAGAGCATTGGTGAGGTCAGACACTGATGTTGGACATGAAGGTTCACAGTCTGCATTCTAATTCATCCCAAATGTTTGCATAGAGGTGAGGTATCATGACATAAGCATTTCATATGAGTTGATATAAATAATTATTGATTAGTTTTTTGTTAAAATCTCTGAAATATTGCCAAACTTTTCCTCCTTTGTCCACTGTTTCCAGAGCTGTTTTTTCTTTTCACACCATGCCGTTATGTTTTACGTTTAAGGAGCTGAGGCACACTGACAAAACTCAAAACTGCTGCTGCATAAGCTACAGGTTGTTGCTAGGTAACCAAAGACTGACTGACTGAGTTAGCTGATTCCACCCACCTTACCTAGCTCAACATGAGAGGTTGAATGGCTAAAACATGTCTGTCACCTACATCCCACAGAAACTGTCCAAGAATAATTCACTTCCACACGTATATTGTCACTAATGCATCATTGTGAGTTTCTTCTAAATTTTCAGTATAAATGGTCAGAAATATTGGTGTTAATAATAATAATAATAATAATAATAATAATAATAATAATAATAATAATGTATTTTATTTGACAGCACTTTTCAAAACACCCAAGGACACTATACTACATTAAGTGATTCTAACTCCCACCTGCAAGTGGATTGATGTGACAAGCAACAAAAATTGAGGGATTTAATTTCTTAAAAGATTAAGACTATTTGTGTGTAATCTGTCGACTTGATTTATTAATTTTTTTATTCTATCTGGACGGGGTTTAATGTGGAAAAAATAGCACTAAATTCCTTGCAAATGCTTCTAAAGTAGTTCCACAAAATAAATGGTTTTGATTGCAAACAAAATTCTAAAAGTGACTGTGAAATCCTGGAGGAACTGATCACCAGTTCTTTTTACTGGACCTACTGGTACAGAGGACAAACGCTGTCAGGCAAGGCCTGTTGTCCTGGTAACTGCCAAATCCAGAGCGGTCCACTGGATCTCCAGACAAAGAGGAACGATTCATCCAGATCTCCTCCACCTCTAATAGATTTCTAGATCAGATTTCAGATATCAAGACAAAGGCAAGAGAAACACAGACAGAAGCAGCTCTGTGCTTCAGGACCAGACACTTGTCTGGTTCTGGTGAGTCAGAACTGTTGCATAGGCGACAAAACTTTCCTTCAGTGAGAGCAGTTAGTATCAGCTGTCATCCTGAGCCACAGCAAGGTTCCATTCTTTCAAACAAACATATCCCAGATTAAGATATTTATCCTCCTGTGAGAACAAGTCTCGGTGACATTCTCCTCACCCCTCCTGCCTCCCAATCAGGTTCAGGCTCAGCAGCTCAGCTGTGGGATGACTGGGAAACTCTGGTCACACCCAGCACTCTGTCTGACTGTCGCTGCCCTGCTGGATGACAATGAAGTCCCTGAGAAACACTGAGAATTCACCAGAATGAGCTGAAAGCACATCATATTCCGCCCTCATTGTCCTTTTCAGGGAATATCTGAACCTGGCAGCAGGGGAACACCCAGCACTGAGGCATGGGCCAGGTACTGGTACTGTCCAGGTGTAGTTTGTTTTAACCTGGTACCGTTTGTTGTTTCACCTCTACCTGCTCTAGTTCCATGCCAGGTCAGGTAACTTCTTGATAAATGAGGCGTAATAAATCCTGAGCAGAACCCGGAGGGAGGAGAAAACTAGTTAGATCATGGGAGCCAGCAGGGTGGATGAGAGGAACGAACGGCACTGCAGTCTGACCAGAACGGGCTGCCTGGACCATTCTGACCACCACCCAAAGGTCCAGCCGTAGAAACATCAATAAGAGAACCTGAATTCAGGCTGCACTCGGAAACACCATCACATCTTGAAAAATAAACTGGATTTCAATTGATGTTTGCAGTTTTTGTGTGATCTGGGGAGACCTGATGAACATAGTAGCTATTTATGAACAAAACCAGGAGGAGCAGATGAGACAGAATAACAGCAGCTTGAGATCGCTACATTCAGCCTGGTTTGTCCTGATTACTGAGCAGCAGATGATTAAAAGTGAATGACTTCCTGTTTATTCAGCATTCACATTCTAGGGACGCTCCACAGAACAAAGTTTGTTCATATTATCATTATTTTTTTTTCCATTTTTCCATTTTTCTTTGCTGTAGACATTGGAACAAAGTCAAACTGTGTCCGCTGGAATAAAATATCCCAATAGCCCAAATTTCCTGCAGTTCACATTAAGATAGAAGAAGAAAATCAATGAATATTCTGTGTTTTCAGATTTATAGATTATTATGAAATTAAAATCTGGAAAGGTTCTAATGGATTCTGTCAAGTTTACATAAAGGTGACCAGGCTGGGACTCAACTATGGATAAAAATGGTGATGCACATAAAGACAAGAATCAGCCTATTTCCCTTTGATCGGCTCCAACTGGAGGTCAGCCGGTTAATACGGTTTAAATCTGATTTTATCCTATTTATTAACTGCATCAACGCCAAGAATATTCAATATTTTGATCTACAGATGCCTGAGTAAACAGCAGCTAGTAGGAGATAAATTTGTCATTCATTTTCTGATGAATTTCAAACTATGAATGAGCCAGCAGCACATCAGGACCGGCCTGATCGGTGCATTCAGATTCTGATCCGGACTCTGCAGCCTTTACTGCCTAAAGAGCCATTTAAACCCGCAGACCAGTGGATTACTGGAAACCCCTGCAAATGTGACACGTTTGAAAAAAAAAAAACAGCAACTTATTTCAGATATAACTTGCTGCCATTTATAAAGAACCACCATTATTTTCTATTTTTTGAGGATTTAAAATCCTCAAAAAATAAACCTGAAAATGTATTGAGGGTAGATCTGTTTTTCTGTGGGATGGAAAATGATGTAAACAAAATACAAAGTAAAAAGCACATAGAAGCCAACCCAATGATAAGAAACTAAAGGAAAATGTATCAGGAAGAAAAATAAATAGCTTTAGAATCCTCCGTTTGTTATTACGGGTAAATTTAACGCTATCAGCTGGTTCTGTTCGTTTTTAATCAACGTTTTGCTCGCCGCTGCAGAGCCGTGCTGCACGTTACTCACTCATTCTCCAGCAGGGTCATGCACACCACCTCCCTGACCCCCGGGTTGTTGGCCTTCTCGCAGGAGCAGCCCTGCAGGCTCCACGTCGCCAGGCGCACCGCGGGCTTCCCGTCCCGCAGCCCGAGCGGAGGCTCCACGTTCGGGCGCACCGAGATGATCTGCGCCGGCCCACCCGGAGGAAGGTCCAGGTCGTCACTTTTCAGACTGAATGAAGTGGGGCTCGGCTGGGACTTGGTGGTGCCGGTCAGTCCTCCGTTGGTGTTGGTGGAGGGCGCCCTGGAGCGCTCCACGTACACCTGGAAGCGGATTTTGTCCAGCAGCGAGCTGTTGACGTGACTGACCCTCACCAGGTCCTCGATGCTCCGGAACGGCCCGTGCTCCGCCCTGTAGGCCACGATGTTCCTGACGATCTTCTCCGTCAGGCCGCGGATGCTCATGAGCTGCGCCGCGGTGGCCGTGTTGATGTTGATGCCGGTGCAGGGCTGGTGCTCCACGTCTCTGCGCAGCGACGACGGGGAATGCTGGGAGGAGTTGGTCCTGGAGGAGACGCAGATTTCCAGCTTGATCGCCTCCAGCTTGGTGGCGCCCACCCCGCTCACCAGAGCCAGGTCCTCCACCTTCTTGAAGCCGCCGATGCAGTCCCGGTACTCCACGATGTTCTGCGCAACGGAGCGGTTGACTCCCGGCAGAGTCATGAGCTCCTCCTCGGTGGCCGTGTTGATGTTGAGCCGCTCGTGGTTGACCAGGATGTTGCTGAAATTGCACGCGGCGCTGAATTTGCGCTTCCCGCAGCTGAGGTCAGAGGGGTCCCTGGGGATGGAGCGGTGGCAGCCCAGATTCCCCCCCATGGCGGCTGGTTCCGGCCGGACACCGGCTCGGTGCAGAGAGGGCAGTAAGGCAGGAGGAGGGCACCTGGGAGGGCAGAATGTGCGCAACAAACTGCGGCTACATTCTGTGCACTGCGCGCTGCTGAAGCCCGTCTGCGTGAACTGACGCAGAGATGGATGTGAAATCCAGAGTGGGCAGTAAACTTTGCCCTGTGTGTCAACACGCAGCAGCCTCCACACACACACACCCACCCCCACACACACGCACGCACGCAGTCCTCTGACAGCCTGGCATCAATACCGCAGCATCACGCCGCTCTCTGCTTCCGGTCTGGAGCCGCGCAGCCTCAGAGGGAAGACAGCCAGAGCCGCAGCAGCTGCATGAAGCCGCACAGCTGGAAGCCTTTCACCAAACACTACACACATCCGGTCGGCTCACAACTGTGCATATTGGATTAAATCTATAGCTCACACAAATCCTCTAATAAGGCTTTTATTTTGAAGCCGAGTTTTCTTCTATTCCGGGACGGCAGCCGTAGGAGGCGTGGCTTCAGGTGGGACCAGAGGGGACGGGACGGGGAGCGGGGTCTTATCATACGTGTACATTTTATTTTGTTTATTGCATCTAGATATGACTTTATTACAGGCTAGGATATTAATTACACAGCTAATACAACAGTTTATCCAGCTGAGCGCGTTAGATGAGCTGTCAGATGACCGGATCAGGGTTCTGCTGGGAGCTTAGAGGAGTCAGTATCTTACCTGCTTGTTTGTCAGCAGCTTCGGTGGAGCTAACCATCAGGTGGATCTTTGAACCTTATAAAATGGCTCTGAATTATTTAGCTAAAAAGAATAACTAAAGAAACAGCTAATATTTTTAGATATTAAAAATCTTATTTTAGTTTATTATTTATTAGTTTTTCACTTTGTTCTGGTAATATTTGCATTGAATTTCCACAGAAAATGTTGTCACACAACCTTGTAAAAACAGACAATTTATTATTTCAGATAAATATCTGCTATAGAAAATTTGATGTCATTTTAAAAGGACCACCATTTTATTTATATTTTTGGATTTAAGATAAAAAAAAATAAGATTGAATCAAACAAATACAGGGGGAATTTTCTTTCTCTCTGTGGAACCAAAATGTATGTAAAATAATAAAAAGGCACAAAGATTCTAACCTAATGATAAGAAACTCAGATCTAAAAAAAATATTACTGGTACTTTTAGGGTTATTATTTTTGTGGAAATGTAATGCCCATATTGCGGGAATAAACTAAAAAAATCTGTTATTATTTGTTATTAAATCTAAAATTAAAAATATTAAAAGTTATTCGCCCAAAGAGCCACAGGTTGCAGACCCCTGAGCTAGAAATTTAATTGTAATTTAAGAGTCTAGTAAAATTACAAACTGCTAGTAAGATATTGACTCAACAGTACCTCAGTTTAAACCATCTAAACTATCTACAGGAAACGAAAAAGAACTAAAAGCACACAGCTAACATTGTAGCTAAAAGTAGAGTTACATAATACAAAGATGACATAAAACATTAGGAAATCAACTCAGAACTACTGTGACAGAACCGGGCTCAGTGATACGGTCTGGATCTATAAATCGATTGGATCAGTTTTCTTCTTTCTCTCATTAGATCACCATAACAACCAGTTCAGATAAAATGTGCTACATTTCACTCTTTATCATCAAAATCTATCACCACTGTTCCTGGTGTGCAGTGCTGAATATGAATTTCAACAGATGAAATGATTTTTATATCCTGTTTCAACACCTTAAAATGCTGCTTCACTCTCTCACAATGAAACTTTGAAACACAAGCACGCACATATGTATATATATATATATATATATATATATATGTATGTATGTATGTATGTATGTATGTATGTATGTATGTATGTATGTAT